>RJWK010061659.1:0-13009 GCA_004363435.1 Platanista minor
AGAGGAAAACATAGGCAGAACACTCTATGACATAAATCGCAGCAAGATTCTTTTTGACCCATCTCCTAGAGAAATGGAAATAAAAACAAAAATAAACAAATGGGACCTAATGAAACTTCAAAGCTTTTGCACAGCAAAGGAAACCATAAACAAGACCAAAAGACAACCCTCAGAATGGGAGAAAATATTTGCAAATGAAAGCAACTGACAAAGGATTAATCTCCAGAATTTACAAGCAGCTCATGCAGCTGAATAACAAAAAAACAAACAATCCAATCCAAAAATGGGCAGAAGACCTAAATAGACATTTCTCCAAAGAAGATATACAGAGTGCCAACTAACACATGAAAGAATGCTAAACATCATTAATCATTAGAGAAATGCAAATCAAAACTACAATGAGATATCATCTCACACCATTCAGAATGGCCATCATCAAAAAATCTAGAAACAATAAATGCTGGAGAGGGTGTGGAGAGATGGGAACAGTTTTGCACTGCTGGTGGGAATCTGAATTGGTACAGCCACTATGGAGAACAGTATGGAAGTTTCTTAAAAAACTACAAATAGAACTACCATATGACCCAGCAATCCCACTACTGGGCATATACCCTGAGAAAACCATAATTAAAAAAGAGTCATGTACCAAAATGTTCATTGCAGCTCTATGTACAATAACCAGGAGATGGAAGCAACCTAAGTGTCCATCATCGGATGAATGGATAAAGAAGATGTGGCACATATATACAATGGAATATTAGTCATCCATAAAAAGAAACGAAATGGAGTTATTTGTAGTGAGGTGGATGGACCTAGAGTCTGTCATACAGAGTGAAGTAAGTCAGAAAGAGAAAGACAAATACCGTATGCTAACACATATATATGGAATCTAAGAAAAAATGAAATGTCGTGAAGAACCTAGTGGCAAGATGGGAATAAAGACACAGACCTACTATAGAATGGACTTGAGGATATAGGGAGGCGGAGGGGTAAGCTGTGATAAAGTGAGAGAATGGCATGGACATATATACACTACCAAATGTGAAGTGGATAGCTAGTGGGAAGCAGCCGCATAGCACAGGGAGAGCAGCTCGGTGCTTTGTGATCACCTGGATGGGTGGGATAAGGAGGGTGGGAGGGAGGGAGACACAATAGGGAGGAGATATAGGAACATATGTATACGTATAATTGATTCACTGTGTTACAAAGCAGAAACTGACACCATTTTAAAGCAATTATACTCCAATAAAGATGTAAAAGAAACAAAACAAAACACATGTTTGTGAGGATGTGGAACAACTGGAACCCTCATTTATTGCTGGTAGTAATGGAAAATGGTATAGCCACTTGTAATAGAGTTCACTATTAACTGAAATATATATATATATGTATGTGTGTGTATATATATATATATATATATATATATACACACACACACGCAGGTCCTAAGATCTGCAGGGTGAGTCAGGAAGCTGGAGTCCTAGGAGAGCTCATGGTATTTCCACAGTCCAATTCCAGAGGCCTGAGAACCAGGAGAGCTGATGGTATAGTTTCAGCCCAAAGGCCCGCAGGGTTGAGATCAAGGAAGAGGCAATGTTTCAGTCTGTCTTATCCTGGAGGTTTTAGCCCAATACCACTGCAAAGAGAGCTCTGCCTAGGATTCCCTCTAATTGGTGACATTTATCCCAAGTCTGACTACACTCACTGGGTATTCTCTTGTTTAATATGCCTCTCCCCTGCTGGACCATGAGCTCCATGAGGTAAGAGTTAGGTTTATTTGTTCCCTTCTAATCCCTGGAGTCTCGCACAAGGCCCAGAGGCTCTAGAGGAAACTGGCTGAAAGGACTTCTCAATGCTTTACGAAGTGCTAAAGATTTATTTTGAAAGTTTAAGCTGCCCTCTAGTGGAAAATACAAGCCCAAATTCGAGCCTAGCTTTTATTTGTTTTTGTCAATGGGAGCCCCAGACTCTCAGACCAGAGAAGCAGAGACCTAGCATCTCTTTTCTCCCTGCAGTGGAGTAGACATCGTGGGCTACCTGCCCACCCTGGGCCCACGTGGAGCTCCCCACAACTGCAGATGGAGGGACAGGCCTCCCCCAGTGGGACCCCTCCAGGATATGGGGGCTCTCCCCACCCTTTTCTGTTCTTCAGAATTTGCACTGTCTGTCTTTGTCCTTGTCTGTGCTCAGAAACCCATTCATATGGATGTGGGAACACATTCTAAAGCACAGCAATGGGGGCCAAGCTGGGCTTCTGTCCCCTACGGGTCAAAGTCCTGAGCTGCACACTTTAGAGAGTGCTTCTGTCCTTGGGGAGCAGGTGGGCTGGTTTGGGGGAAGAGGGCCCCCAATACAGGCAGCATTCCCTGACCCTGACTTAGGTAATGGTAGTAATGTTGAATCTGTGGTTCTGGGTAGGGGGTCTCTGGGCAGCAACAGCAGAAATGGCCCAGATCTGGCCATTTGACTCTAAACCTGAGCCTTTGGCTAATGGCATCATAATATTACACTATATATAAAAGGAGCAGTATTAATTTAGTTTGTCCCTTTACTAAGTGAAGTTTAGTAGTAGTTACCAGCAGTACTGAGATGAATATGACATGGTACTTGTCTTCAAAGAACCACAGCCTCTGATGCAATGTCACAAGTAGACTAGGCCTCAGAAGTTGCAAACTGGTGGTCTACCAGATATGTTTTATTTGGCTGGCACAGTGTTTAAGTTGTTAAAAATTGGTTGCCAATCTTTTTATTTTTTTCTTAATTAACTTTTTTAAAAAAATTAATTAATTTATTTATTTTTGGCTGCACTAGGTCTTCGTAGCTGCATGTGGGCTTCTCACTGCTGTGGCTTCTCTTGTTATGGAGCACGAGCTCAGGTGTGCGGGCTTCAGTAGTTGTCGCACACGGGCTCAGTAGTTGTGGCTCGGGCTTTAGAGCACAGGCTCACTAGTTGTGGCTCACGGACCTAGTTGCTCTGCAGCATGTGGGATCCCCCTGGACCAGGGCTCGAACCTGTCCCCTACATTGGCAGGCGGATTCTTAACCACTGCGCCACCAGAGAAGAGCCGGTTGCCAATCTTTTAATATGGGAAATTTCTTATAAAAATCTAGACTTCTGGCTTCAATTGGAAAACCAACATGGCAACATGGGGTCCATACACGTCACTTCTCACGGGACTGGCACCAGTGCCCACTTCTCTCCTTCGGTCACCCGCCTGTCCATTCCTGGCACTGCATTGAGACCCCTGTGCTAGGAATAGCAAGAGGGGAGCAATTAATTCTGGAAGCAGGTGAGTCCTCTCAGGTGCGGTGACTTCCCAGATGCCATCTCGACAGCCTGCATGGGAGATGGTGGTGGCCACAGGGGCTGTGGCAGGGAGGGTGGGATGAGATGAGAGCCTTAGGAGCTGGAGGATGGGCTGCACTTGGCTTTGCCACATTCATGAACGTGAATCATGAATGAGAGTTCCAGGTCAAGTTTTCCAGCAGGAGATGAAACTGAAATAGCTGCAGGAGAGAACTCAGGTCTGAAGACCTTTGTATCAAGCATGAATTATGTTACTTGAGGACTGGGGATCTTGTTGAAATGCAGATTCCAGTCCAGCAGATCTGGGGGTAGGGGAGGGACTCTGCATTTCTAACAAGCTCCTGGTCCCTGGACTGTACTTTGAGCGGCTGGGGCTTAGAACAGAGGTTGCGATCCTAGTGGGCTGTGGGCCAAATTTGGCCTGGGAAATAAGTTTTTTCTGGGTTGCATAGTGTTTACATTAAAAAAAAAATAGTTGCTAACAGCTTAAAATCAGGCATTTTCACATAAAAGTCTGAATCTGTCTTCCCCACTCATCATTCTCTATCACATCACTGAATTTTATTTTATTTTATTATTTTTCATAATTGAATCTTCCTTGTTAATTGATTTTTTACTTGTTCATTGTGCATCTCCACTAGGCTGTGAATTCCATGCGGGCAGGACCTTGTCTGCTTGTTTTCCCCTGCTTCCCTTGAGCCTAGAACAATGTCTGGCACAGAGTCTATACTCTCTATATTTATTATTTGTCAAGTGAATTAGCACATCTGCTTTCCTGTGTGCTCACAGTGAGTGCCACTCTCCACACTTGGCCTTCTTCACTCACTTCTGTTACCTCCTGAGGAAGGTGGACTCAGGATACTGCCCTTGGGAGTCCCCTAGGTTTAGGGGATCTGAGAAGGACAAAGAGGAATGAAGGCAGGAAGGAGAACCAGAAGAGTGAAGGATCAGAAAAGTGAAGGCCCGGAGGCCAGGGGAGGAAGGACTACAGAAGGGGATGCTGGGCTGTCAGTGCTGCAGCGGGTGGAGGGTGATGGGAGCGAGGGAGGGCAGGCCTCTGGAGGAAGCTACTGGCTGTTGAGGAAGCAGGAGAGGAAAGGCACTACCCCAGAGCAATTTGGTGCTATCCAGAAAGTGTGGAGGCAGTATCTCAAGATTGTAGTTGGGCTTTGGGAAGTTTTTAGGGGAGGGCAGTAGGTTTCTGTGTAGACAGAGTATAAGGACCTAGTGGTGAGAAAGAGAGTGAAGATATAAAAAAGACTGGGAATAATGGGTGCCACCCCACCTAAGACAGGTGGAAGGCTGCGATGGGCTGCAGATGGAGGGACTGGAAAGGAAGAATTAAAAAACCCTTTCCTTAGGATAAGGGGGAGGGGGCAGGAAAAGCAAACTTCCAAGAAATGTGTACTCCTCAAAGGTCTCCACTTAGGGGAAGACTCTAAAAACTTTGCATATAATCCATGCAAGCATAGGTTTGGAAATGTATCCAGTTTAATAAGTGATTTGTCCTTAATATCATTTCAGCTGTGAGGGATCTGAGAGACTTTAGCCCAAGGTTTTCCTTTAAGGCAGTAAGTGGAAATGTCTTCCCTGTGATAACACTGTCATGACCAGGCTCTTGTCCTTCTGTGGGACTCATCTTCCTGGTGTTCTGGTGACCTCTGCTGTTGCCGGCCTTCTCAGGTCTGACTAGTCATGGCCTGGCAGAGCCATTAAAGCGTGGATTCAGGAATTTGCCTGGCTTTTAATATTGGTACTTCTGGGTTAAATTGGGCATTTCTTAATTTCATGGCGACTCTATGTCATCTGTAAAATGGGAATAACAATAATATTTCCTGTCTCATAAGATGGCTTTTGAAGATTGAATAAGATACTGCAGATAAAATATGCAGGGGTGTCTTGCACACAGTACTCAACAAATGTTAGCTATTATCATTGGAGGTTATAGTTGTTGATTAATAAATGTAGGTAAAACATACTTTTACATTCTAAATATTATTTGACATTCTTTGAAAATATCCTCTGTGTGTATGTAGGTAGTGAATGAAAGAGAGGGGGAGACAGAAAAAGCGAGAGAGCAACTGATTTTTGGTGGTGAAAAGTTTGGAGCCATCTAGGCCAATATACTATTAGAACTGAATAATTCAACTTTGTCCAAGCTCGTCCCAGTAAACGAAAAGGGAAAGAGCTTGGACGAGAAGAGCAGTCCTTCCGACCAGTAGATGGCGTCCAGGCACTGCCACCGGGGTGGGTGGAGGCTGAAGGGGCGGGGCTCGTGCGGAAACGGGGGGGGGGGGGCACGCAAACTTTCCTTTAATTGGTCGAAGAGCCTCGGCCCACTATCCAATCAGAAGCGGCTGCTTCATCGCATTACTGGGCCGGGCGGCCGCCCGCGGAAATTTGAAATGGCTGACGGGTTGCTGGCTGGTGGTGGGTTGGGGTCTGAGGCGATGGCGCGGGACCACGAGCTCACCGGCTGGGCTGCGGAAGAGGACCCGGCGCCCCTCGGGAAAGGTGAGCACCCGTCGTGAAGGGCCGGAGGAGACGCCGCCTGCGACAGACCGTGTCGGCAGCGCGGGGGGCGTCGGGACTCTCCGAGGGCGCCGGGGGCGCAGGCCTTCCGGACCTTGCTGGCCTGGGTGGCGGCGGTGGCTGGGCGATGACCCGACGTCGAAGTCAGGAGGTACCCAGGGCAACTCCCCCCGCCCAATCTGACCTCAGCTTCCTCGAGACTAATGGGAACTGGCCCGGGCCGGGAATTCCTACTTTTGCTGTCTGGGTGGGCCCCCCGGGCTTTGTGCACGCGTTTGTGAGTCCAGAGTGGGCGCATTTTTAAAATTTGCATCTCAAAGGAGATCACGTACCACACTTCCCTTTCCTGAAAGAGAAGAAACTTGAACGCTTGGCCTAGTTGGCTGCATCTAGGCCTGCACTGATCATTGAGGGCAGGTGACATAACCAAAGGTAGGGGAGCCAATTTGGGACAGAGTTCTAAAAGTAGAGCCCAGGTCTAATTCTCAGTCCTTTCTACCTCTTCATGGAGACTCCGTTTTTTCCTCCTGATATTTTAAGGTGGTTTTACTTTAACATTTTCAGTTGTATTGTGTAGTGGAAAGAGTTCAGGAGAAGTGAGAGAACATAGGTGTGACTTAACTCCTCTGCCAACCACTCTTGTGAACTGGCAACAGTCACTTGACTTCAGTTTGCCCATCTGGAAAACAGGTAGTGGTGCTACGGAGTGGTGAAGATGAAGTGAAATAATGTGTGAAAAGAAATACTTTCAAATTGGATCTAAAGAATTGTGCTGAAGTAAGGTATTCTTTTTAATTGTAAGACACACATAACAAAATTTACCATCTTAACCATTTTTAAGTGTACAGTTCAATGGTATTAAACACATTCACATTGTTGTGTAGCCATCACCACCCTCTGTTACCATGGTTCTTTTCATCTTGTAAACTAAAACTCTATACCTATTGAATAATAAACCCCCAATCACCCGTCCCTCCAGCTCCTGGCAACCACCATTATACTTTATGATATGATTTTGACTACTCTAAGTACCTCATATCAGTGGAATTGCACAATATTTGTCTTTCTGTGACTGGCTTGTTTCACAAAGCATAATTAATGTTCATCCAGCACTTGTCGTAATTTCCTTTCTTTTTTTTTTTTTTTTTTTTGCGGTACGCGGGCCTCTCACTGTTGTGGCCTCTCCCGTGGCGGAGCACAGGCTCCGGACACGCAGGCTCAGCGGCCATGGCTCACGGGCCCAGCCGCTCCGCGGCATGTGGGATCTTCCCGGACCGGGGCACGAACCCGTGTCCCCCGCATCGGCAGGCGGACTCTCAACCACTGCACCACCAGGGAAGCCCTCTTTCCTTTTTAAAGCTAAATAGTTTTAGCTATTGTGAATAATGCTGCTATGAACATGAGTGTACAAATATCTCTTGGAGACCCTGCTTTCAGTTCTTTTGGAAATTGCTGGGTCATATGGTAATTCTATTTAAAAATTTTTGAGGAATCACCATACTGTTTTCCACGGTAGCTGTACTGTTTTACATGCCTACCAACAGTGCACAAGAGTTCCTGTTTCCCCATATCCTCGCCAACACTTGTTTTCTTGATAGTTTTTCTTGTTGTTTTTTGGATAATAGTCACCTAATGTGTGTGAGATGACTGTATTATTTCTTTAACAAACATTTATATCTATGTTATGTGGTGGGTATTGTTGTAAGTGATTGACATATAGTTTATTCTCTTAATTTAATTGAAGTTGGCATACTGTTTTCATCTTCCTTTAGGTACAGAGAGATTGTTACACAGCAGGTGAGGTATTGATGTCCTCTGAGGCTCAGGTGCATTGATAATCTGTAAGCAGGAAGCCCTTCAGTACACCTTGGTCATCTTGTTGCCATGTCCAAACTTGTACTGCTCGCTGCACGACAGGCCAATAAATTGAGAGAGGAGTTGTTGGGGCAAGGAATAGAGACTTTTTTTGGAAAGCCAGCTGACTGAGAAGATGGTGGAATAGAGTCCCAAAGAACCATCTTGCCAAAGTTAGAATTCAGGCTTCCTTTATATTAAAAGGGGAGAGGTTGTGGCTGGTTGTTGCAAACTTCTTGGTGTCAGAATCCTTTGTTCTTGCATATATCCAGGTAGGTCAGGCCAGGATGTTCCTGTAAACCTCCAACAAGACAAATGTTATTCTCTGTCTAGCAACTTTTTATCTCTATATGAGTGGAAAAGTGTTATACCTTTACAGGTCAGAGCTTTGAGAAGGGGCTATCCTGTGTATTTCAGGCTATAGGCAACATTCTTGTATCAAAAGCAATAGGATACAAAGGGTAAAGTACAAGAAACAGATCCAATATGGAGTCAGATTTGTTCTTCCCTATTACAGTCTGTGGGGTCACATAATTCTGGTGGCCTGAACAGGGGCAGAGAAGTGGAAGGAGGGAGAAAAGGAAGGAGAAATATAAGAGGTAAGGGAAGAGAAAGACTGCTGCTAGTAATTGTCTAAGATACCCTTCCTGAAACCACAATAAAAAGAACTTTGCCAGTCTAAATACTACCCTCAGCATTTATTTAGTAGTCGTTTGTCTATTAAAACCATCGTATTGCACAGAATTAGATATGTCACTGGCTCAATCATGCCTTGTGAAACATAGTTACATACAGCTCAAACCTAATGCGATTAGCATTTTCTAATCCTTTCCTTAGACACAGGCATTGAAATTAGTCAGGAGGAACCTAGAAGCTTTGGTGAAATAAACCTTATGCATTATTAAGAATCTCTCATCCCTGTTTATTGAGGGGCATCGACAAGCTGATATTGTAGAAGTTAGAGGGAGGTTTCAATTTGTTTGAGATGGAGTATAGGAAATCAGCTCCGTATTTAATGCAGCTTTATGGAATTGTTTTGGAAAAAAATGACTGTAAGCTATGTGACCATTATAACTTGCTAGCTCTAGTAATAATCATAGCCGTCTCCTCTGAAGGAGAACTTGGGTGATTCCCACTTAATTAAAAACAACCCTCTTCCTCACAGAAGAGCAACAAAAACCTAACCCATGGAGGATTTTAAGTCCTTATTGTTTTGAAGTAGAACTTGGATTTTGAGACATTTTTAAATTTAGAAAACTGTTTTTTTCTGACAATGATAGAGGTAAGTAAAACATTATACCCAAATCCTTGTTTTTATTTGTTTGGAACTTCTAAGCAAGTATATGAAAATAGAAGCAGTTTATAAGCACTGAAGTGTCTGGGATAGTTGAGCCTGCCTATTTTTGTTCTCTTAGGTTTGTTTGAAGATGAAGATTCATGCAGTGATTGTAGCAATCATGATAAACCAGGTACTAGTTTACAAAGTTTTGTGCCAGAAGGAAAAACTCATTTCCCAGAAATGTTCCAGACAAGTCACCTTTTGTTCTTTGAGCGATTCAGAGCTTATCAAGATTACATTTTAGGTGAGTAGGTCCTTTTTTTTACTTCTTTTGTCTTTTAATTTATATGTATTCAGTAGATGGTCTCAGTTCCTCAGACTGCTGTTTGTTGGTTCTGAGAAAGTAGATTTGAGTGGATTTATTAACTTCTCTCTCCTTTATGCAGCCCCAATTCTTATTGCGTTTAATTTGTTTGTAGCTGACTGTAAGGCCTCTGAGGTAAAAGAATTCACAGCTGAGTTCTTAGAGAAGGTCCTTGAACCATCTGGATGGCGGGCAGTCTGGCACACTAATGTGTTCAAGGTGCTGGTTGAGGTAAATTTAATTCTGTTGTTAAGACATTTATCTCTAGCTAAAAACACTTTCCCTCAGACTGTTGTAGCCACAGTGCTTATTTTTAATTAAGGTTTATGAGCTGATTGAAAATAGCATGTTTTTCACATCTAACTGCCACGGTGTATGAAGTGTTCCACAAATTTTAAAGGCAACTGAGGAGGAGCTACCAGGGAACTGAAGTGTTTTAAGCTTCAGTGTCCTTTAAAAAGGGGAAATGTATTAGAAACCTATGAAGTGAGGGAGGTATTTGAGACCATTTTAAAAACAAAGAGGCCTAATTATAAAGTCAGTGGGGTTTGAATTGATTTTTTTACCTTAGTTGTAGCCCATTAAAGTAGCTCAAACCAAGTGGGCATTTTAAAACTAGCCTATTTTTTGCCTGACAGATTTGTAGGTATGTGGTTAACTTCTTGATGTTCCATTGCAGAAAGTAAAAACAATCTTATTTTTCAACTGACTGGGCCTTTTACATTAAATTTGCACTCTAATTACAGCTGTGAATTTTTCTCAGCCTGTGTTAACTGGACCACAAAACCCCCGTTAAACTAAAATGGTAAACCAGGGAGTGTGAATGAATACAAGTTGTGGCTGCAGCCCCTTTAGAAAATGACATCACATGCTGCAGTGACTATATATGAGGCAATGGTTTGCAAGCAGCTGTTCCTCTGGATTTTTAAATTTTGGGCTGTGCTAATATCTTTGGTTGCAGTTCAGGCCTCTTAATTTGATTATGATAGTAGCTCCCTTCCCCCAACACACCTCAATTCTCTAAAAGCAGTCAAAGTCATTGTTTTAAAAGAGAAATGCGCCATTGCTTAAAAACCTCTAATGCATTGCATTTACCAAAGGCCTGTGTTGGCTTTATGGCTTCTCATTATGCTAGATAACATGTAAAAGCCAAGCTCCTTCCAATGCCCTTCCTGTCCTGATCTTCTTGCCTCTCTCTCACCTCCCCTCCTGCTGCCTGTACCTCATTTCCTTCCTGTGGTTCCAGCAAGAAACGCTGCTTCTCTGCTTCGCCAGCTGCCAAGCTTGTCTCTGCCCCAGGACCTTTTGCATCTTTCCTGCTCTTCACACTGCTGCTTCCTTTTCATCCTTTTTACCGCAGTTCAGAAGTGACTTCCCCTACCCTCCCAGTAAAACCAGACCACCACCCCTGCTACTTATTCTGTCACATACTTGTTGCCATCTTGTTTGTTTATTTGTCCTCTCAATTACCATGTCAGCTCCATGTGGGTACAAGCCAGGCCTGTCTTGTTTATCCTTTATGTTATGGAAGAAGGCTCGCCACTCCCATTTCATGCTTTAAAAAAATCAGGCTGCAAGTAGTGTTTTAGATATATCTTAATTTTGATTTGCATATGTTAAGTCACATTATTTTGAATTTCAGGTCACAGATGTGGACTTTGCAGACTTGAAGGCAGTGGTGAGGCTTGCTGACCCGTACCTCTGTGAATCTCAAGTCAGCACTTTTACTTTGGAGTGTATGAAAGAGCTTCTTGATTTGAAGGAACACCAGTTGCCCCTGCAGGAGCTGTGGGTGGTATTTGATGATTCTGGAGTGTTTGACCAGACAGCACTTG
The DNA here is from genome assembly GCA_004363435.1 of Platanista minor. NCBI lineage: Eukaryota > Metazoa > Chordata > Mammalia > Artiodactyla > Platanistidae > Platanista > Platanista minor. Next base: position 11,172 of record RJWK010061659.1, read on the forward strand.
CAATTGAGCATATCAGGTAGGAAAAGAGGTTGATATAAGTAAGCTTGTGGCCAAAAACTTTGGATGAAATGCAGTAATTCTGGTCTGTATTATACCTAGATTTAAAACTCAAACTGTAAACTTGGTCACTGCAATATTTTAAAATATTCAAAGACAGTGGAAACTTTTTAAAATTAAGAAAATGTTTTCAATGTTTAAAATTTTCATTTTGAGGTAATTTCAGACTTACAGAAAAGTTGAGAAAAGTAGTACTAGGGATTCCTGTATAGCCTTCTCTCAGTGTCCCCAAATGTTAACAAAAGATAGGGGATTTAAAAATTTTGTTTGTATATATTTAGAAACTGTCTTAAAAGTTCTGGATGCTAAGGCTATAGTTGATGTACTTGAACATAACTGGAAAGGAAAGAAGGTAAACAAGGTGGTATACCATCACTTGTGCACTGATAAGACTGACATACAGTGTTTTCAAGGATATGTCTGGCCAAAGAAGGTGTTTTGTCAGGCCACTTCCAGGATCCTTAGGGGGTATGTGCATGGCTTTCAACCTTTTTTGGCTTAGTCGGTTTCCACTTGCACAGGTGCACGCCTTGTCTCTTAAGTGAGAAGGAAAGCCCATACCTGCATTAATAGGTATGCTTTTTTTAGTTTTTCAGATAATTTTTTGTCAGATAGTTCCTAATACAGATAGTTCTTTTGAATCTTCTTTTTATAAGTATATTTACTAAGGAAGGCTTATTTTTGGCTATTTAAAAATGGACTTAGGGGCTTCCCTGGTGGTGCAGTGGTTGAGGGTCCGCCTGCCGATGCAGGGGACAAGGGTTTGTGCCCCGGTCCGGGAGGATCCCACATGCCGCGGAGCGGCTGGGCCCGTGAGCCATGGCCGCTGAGCCTGCGCGTCCGGAGCCTGTGCTCCGCAACGGGAGAGGCCATGGCAGTGAGAGGCCCGCGTACCGCAGAAAAAAAAAAAATGGACTTATATTCCTCCATGAATTGGAAGACTGGATTAATAATGTTGCTTGGTATTTTGTAGTTCAAAAAGTACTTTCCAGTTTCTATACCGTTAGTGAGTTAACCTGGTTTTGCTGACCTTAATTTGATACTCTACAAAGAAGCAGAGTGTCTTGGGCCCTGCTTCTGACATTTCATAGAATATTTCTAATTGTATGCAAAGACATTGGACTTGCATACAATGCAAGGACTGTAGGTATTCAATAGTAGGCAAAACAATATAAATCTAAAGAACTGGCTTATGTCTAGAACCAAAATAACTCTCTTAAGTTTCTCTCACTTAAAAAATCTGTCAGTTGAAGCATTTGAAGGTAAAGGGATAATTGTTGAGTTTAGGAAATTAGGAATCAGGGAGCTAACTTCTTATGGGTATAGAACTTGATAGAAAGACAAGTATCTGGAATTAGTAATAGTATTATTTGAAGATGAGCATGGTTAAATTATTCTTTTTTTTTTTCATCTTTATTGGAGTATAATTGCTTTACAATGGTGTGTTAGTTTCTGCTTTATAACAAAGTGAATCAATTATACATATACATATGTTCCCATATCGCCTCCCTCTTTCATCTCCCTCCCTCCCACCCTCCCTATCCCACCCCTCTAGGTGGTTACAAAGCACCGAGCTGATCTCCCTGTGCTATGCGGCTGCTTCCCACTAGCTATCTATTTTACGTTTGGTAGTGTACATATGTCCATGCCACTCTCTCACTTTATCAAAGCTTACCCTTCCCCCTCCCTATATCCTCAAGTCCATTCTCTAGTAGGTCTGTTTCTTTATTCCCGTCTTGCCCCTAGGTTCTTCACGACATTTCATTTTTTCTTAGATTCCA
>RJWK010061660.1:0-13009 GCA_004363435.1 Platanista minor
CCACGAGACGTCGCTAGCCACTCCACCCGCCCAAGCCCCGCCCCGCCCCGCCCCGCCCCCTACGCCCCCCCCCCGCCCCGCCACCCCGGCCCCGCCCCCGTCCCGGCTCGGCCTTGCTCAGCCCGCCACCGTCACGTGGTGAGGCGCGGGGTCCTTCCAGTAGCTGATGCTGCCGCGCGGTATTCATCATGGAGCTGGCGCCGCGGAGTTGTCGTATGCCGCTGCTGCTGCTGCTCCTGGGCCTGAGCACGGGTAGGTTCGGGCAAAAGTGCTTCAGCGGCCGGTGCCTCCTCCTCTTCTTTAGGGATAAGAATCTGTTAGTGGGTTTGTGCTTTTTAAAGCATATTCCTTTTCCCCTGTTTCTACCTTGCGTAATTATCTTTGCTTTTGAGCCTCACCCTGTTTTTTTTTTTTTTTTTTTTTTTTCCTGATTCAAAGTTCTTTTTCTACTTTTTTCTGGCTCTGGGTGGTCTGCTGCCTTGTTTCTTCCCTGCGCGTAGGTAGAAGCAGTTTTGCAAAATGTAAGATTTGGAGAAGCTGCTGATCAATGAGGTTTCCACGATCTTAAGGCCACCTCCCTTTTCCTGCCGTGATTGGCTGCTAAATGAGATTATAAGGTCTTTTTATTTTGAGCTGAAACACACGGAACCAAAAGACTCTGAAAAATCCTACCACGAATGGGACGTTTAATTGAGAGTAAGCCTTTCTCCCTCTACCTGATCAGAACTGGCAAGATAATATGTCCCCTCACCGCAGTGCTTTTTGGCAAAAACAAATTCGTGTTTAATGGGATGACTTGAAAATTGATTTTCAGTCATTTCTTTAAGCAAAATGAGCCCTGGTGTGAATCAAGAACTGAGAATTCGAACTGGCCACAAACTTGTCTTATGATCTTAGGCAAGTTGCTTAACTTGTTTTCCCTTTTGTAAAATGGGGATCATATGACCCTTCGGCTTGTGTCTGGGAAATGTTGTCGAATAGGTTGCCCCCCCCCCCGATTTTTTTAAATATAAATTTATTTATTTTATTTTATTATTATTTATTTTTGGCTGCCTTGGGTCTTTGTTGCTGCGCGCGGGCTTTCTCTAGTTGCGGCGAGCGGGGGCATTTTATTGAATGCCTAGTAAGTGCTAGGTATTGTACAACTATCTTGATTGTTGCAAGGATCTTGCATTTTTTTAGTTGGTCTAGCGATTAAGGAAATACCCTTTTTCGTATTTGTTGCCGATCTCTCTTTGTTGTTTTGCCTTTTATTTTGTACAGAAATGTAACAGGTTTCTGTCCTGTTTTATAGTCTCTAGGGTATGCTTTAATCGTTTCCCCATCCAGAGGTCAAAAAGACATTCAACTCTATTTTCATATTATTTTTCACATCTAAATTTTAAAATTGAAATATCTGATCCACTTGGAATTTATTTTGGTTTAGAGTGTTAAGAAAGAATCTACATCTCTGTTTTTTTACTTCAAAAATCTAACAGTCGGGGGCTTCCCTGGTGGCGCAGTGGTTGAGAGTCCACCTGCCGATGCAGGGGACGCAGGTTCGTGCCCCGGTCCGGGAAGGTCCCACATACCGCAGGGCGGCTGGGCCCGTGAGCCATGGCCGCTGAGCCTGTGCGTCCGGAGCCTGTGCTCCGCAACGGGAGAGGCCACAACAGTGAGAGGCCCGCGTACTGCAAAAAAAAAAAAAAAAATCTAACAGTTGCCCCAGAGTAATATAGTGAGTAATCTTGCCCCACTAACTTGTGATGCTTCTTTAATCGTATATTAAATGAGGAACAAAAATCAGCATACTGCATTTTGAGATTTTTCTTTTTTCCCCCAAGTGTAAATCTCTCTCTTTCTTTTAAACAGAATTATAAACATGTTTTATGCTTCCTGTTAAAAATCCAAACATTACAGAGGGTGTAGGTGAAAATGTGAAAGCCTGCAGCCCCCTGTGCCACTATTAAGTTTGGTATGTTTTTTCATAGCTGAGTTTTTTGGGGTTTTTTTCCCTTATCTCCACAATATATTGGAGTAAATAAATTGTCTGAAGTATAAACCAAATCATCACTAGCCTAACCCAGCCATGTCTCCTGGGCTGGCAATTTAACTGGACATAGACATTCTTCTGGGAAATCGAATTGTGCTTTTGTTTCAGGAGCTGCCTTCAGCTGGCCCACAAAAGAGGGCAAGGAAGTATGGGATTATGTGACTGTCCGGAAGAATGCCCACATGTTCTGGTGGCTCTATTATGCCACCAGCCCCAGCAAGAACTTCTCAGAACTGCCCCTGGTCATGTGGCTTCAGGTAAAATTGGTCTCACTGCCTGGCCTGAGGTTGAGGCCTGGTTTCCCCCACTTACCACCTTGCTTGCCCTTAAAGGCTCACAGCTCAGCAGTGATGAACTGATGTGGTCCAGCAGCCACCTGGGGCTCTCCTAGGCTTGGGGATTCAGCGTCCTTCTGAGGCAGGCAAAGGCGATGGTACAGTCAAGGAAGCCAAATCAGAGAGTGAGAGGTTCTAGCCTTTTACGGGGTCTTTTTCTATTGAGCCCAGAACAGGCAGCAGTAGGAGGAACCCTTACTGGAAGCTCCTGAAGACACATTTGACAATATGCTGACAAAGTGTTTCTGGAAGGTTCCAAAGCAAAGACTGAGGTACCCTGACCAGCCCTTCCTCTCCCTCCCCTCCCAGTCCTTTCCTAGACCTGAATTCCTTGCCCTTAGAAAAGCCGATATTTTGAAAGAACTCAGCCTTTTGTATCGTAGCATTGAGTGTTGGGCCCTATCTTTCTCTCTAAAGAGTGTTTGCATTTTAATCTTGAGCTCTACTGGTAGAATTGAAGACAGGAAACTAGTTGGAAATCATTTGAGGGCAGGCAGAGGATCCTCCCTTTCATTCCTAAAATGTCTGTACAAAGGTGGCCCACATCCACCTGGAAGACCAAGATCTAGGGAAGGGTTGAGGAATGCGGTCTTGCTTCACCTTCTGGAAACGGTAGGCATGGCCCAGCTGGGGTGCCAGGTTGCTCACCAGTAAATAGGGCGCCCTGATTCTCACCCCCATGGGATGTAAATGTCACTTCCTCCAAAAATGTCATTATTCATAAGCAGCCCAGCTTTGCGTGGATACAGGCTTTCTGATGAGATAGTGAAAAAGAGCAGTTTGCAGGGAGGGGCCTTTCTCTCTTGGGATTATCGCAAGTATTTTCTTTGAAGGCTGGGGTGAGAATGCAGATATGAAAATGTCTCAGAAGAAGAACCCATCTGTGTGGGCCAGGGAGCTTTTGTGCACCCCGGGCGGCTGGAGATGAAGCTGTGGCAGGGCTGTCAGGGACAGCTGTACAGTGGACAAGCCCAGTTCTGCCTTCCTGCCACTTACAGCCGTGGCAAGACACTTCCCTTCTCTGGGCTTTGGTTTTCAAACTTTTTATTAATCAGCAGAACTTCTTCCACTCCCAAGTGAAAGCTTGCAGACCAGCCAAAGCAGAAGAAAGAAGTGCTGGGGCTGAGGTTGGGGTGGAGTGCCAAGTCCCACCCATTCAACCTCCCCTTTGTCACATGCTGCCCCTCAGGTACTTTCTGGGCTTCCAGGAACACAATTTGGAAACCACTGAATTTCAGAAACTGCAGACCTTCCTTCTGGTTGATTGCGGAGTAGGGCCGTTGTTTTATGTGAATGAGTTGCCAACATTTACAAATCAAGACATTTCCTTCCTTTTTCCAAAAACCAAGAGATGTGATTACTTGGGGCCTGAACTTGCCATCCCGGAGCTGAGTGGTGGGGGCCCTCTTGCACACAGGCAGGAGCTTCTGGGGAGGGGGGACCCACCTGCCCTCTCTGCTCCGTGTGGTGTATTTCTGGCCCCTCAAGACCGTGCAGTTTGTGGCCTTTGGTTTCTGTGAGCTGAGATGCTATTTGATGGTTATCAACTGGCTAACTGTCCTTTTTATCTCCTCAGAGGTCCAAGGGAAGGGGAAAAGAGTATGATTAAGGAAGAAATAATTAATTCAGGTTAAAAGGAGATCTGTCTTGGGGCTTCCCTGGTGGCGCATTGGTTGAGAGTCCGCCTGCCGATGCAGGGGACACGGGTTCGTGCCCCGGTCCGGGAAGATCCCACATGCCTCAGAGCGGCTGGGCCCGTGAGCCATGGCCACTGAGCCTGCGCGTCCAGAGCCTGTGCTCCACAAAGGGAGAGGCCACAACAGTGAGAGGCCCGCGTACCGCAAAAAAAAAAAAAAAAAAGGGAGATCTGTCTTAGCAGCCTACTGAGAATCCGTGCACTGACTTCTCTGGACAGGTCTTCGGGAATCAAGATCACGTCATCTGAGTGATGTAGTGTGTGCTACTTTAGGTACACTTTCAAGTTATTTAAGCGTTTTAGTTTGTCCTTTGACACACTTGCCATATTTCAGAGTCACTGCGTAGTCCCGGGCCATGACAGTACCCCCATCCCAAAGTTCTAGACGAAGAGATTTTGCAGTGGTGTGTGATCACGTAGAACAGAACAGGAAAATGGGATTTCTCCCACAAAGACCATACCTCTAGGATGCCAGCTTCTCTCCTTTCACTTTGGTCCTCTCCCAGCCCAGCAAGTCCACTAGGAAAAAGGGGCCCAGCTTTCACTCAAGGACCCTTGCTTTTATTTTATTTTGTTTTTGTTTTTTGCTTTGCTTTTTTTTAAAATTGAAGAATAGTTGGTGTACAGTATTATATGTTACAGGTATACAGTATAGTGATTCACAATTTTTAAAGGTTCTACCCCATTTATAGTTCTATAAATATGGGCTCTATTCCCCGTGTTGTACAGTATATCCTTGTAGTTTATTTTATACATAGTGGTTTGTACCTCTTAATCCCCTCCCTTCCCTCTCCCCACTGGTAACCACTAGTTTGTTCGCTATATCTGTGAGTCTGCTTCTTTGCTGTTACAGCCACTAGTTTGTTGTATTTTTTCGATTTTCCATATAAGTGACATATACAGTATTTGTCTTTCTTTGTCTGACTTATTTCACATAGCATAATACCCTCCAAGTCCAATCATGTTGCTGCAATTGGCAAAATTTCATTCTTTTTTATGGCTGAGTAGTATTCCATTGTATATATATACACCACATCTTCTTTATCCGTTCATCTGTTGATGGGCACTTAGGTTGCTTCCGTATCTTGGCTATTGTAAATAATGCTCCTCTGAACATTAGGGTGCATGTATTTTTTCAAATTTAGTGTTTTTGTTTTTTTCAAATATATACTCAGGAGTGGAATCACTGGATCACGTGGTAGTTCTGCTTTTAGTTTTTTGAGAAACCTCCATGCCGTTTTCCACAGTGGCTGCACCAATGTACATTCCCACCAACAGTGTTAACAAGGATCCCCTTTTCTCCACGTCCTCACCAACATTGGTTATTTGTGTTCTTTTTGATGACAGCCATTCTGACAGGTGTGAGGTGACATCTCATTATGGTTTTGATTTGCATTTCCCTGATGATTAGCAGTGTCGAGCATCTTTTCATGTTCATGTTGGCCATCTGCATTTCCTATTTGGAAAAATGTCTACTGAGTTCTTCTGCCCATTTTTTAATCAGGTTGTTTGTTTTTTCTGATGTTGAGTTATATGAGCTGTTCATATATGTTGGATATTAACCCCTTATTGGTCGTATCATTTGCAAATATTTTCTCCCATTCCATAGGTCTTTTCATTCTGTCAGTGGTGAGGACATTGCTCTTAATTTATCGCGTGTTACATGCATTTTTCAATGTTGCCACGTAGTTCATCATAGTTTGTGATCCTAAATGGCAGTGTCACATTCCGTCCTGTAGACGTGTCATGATTTACTAACCCATTTCCCTACTGTGGGACATTGGACTTTCATCCTTTTGCTCTTATAAATACCACTGCAGTAAACAGCTCCCTCTTACTTGTGAGCTTTTTACCACTGTATTAGGAAATCTTAAGATACAGAGTGCATATAATTAGAGGGATTTATAGCCTCCCAGTTTTTTTTTTTTTTTGCAGTACGCAGGCCTCTCACCGTTGTGGCCTCTCCCATTGCGGGGCATAGGTTCTGGATGCACAGGCTCAGCCGCTCCGCAGCATATGGGATCTTCCCGGACTGGGGCACGAACCCGCGTCCCCTGCATCGGCAGGCGGACTCTCAACCACTGCGCCACCAGGGAAGCCCAGCCTCCCAGTTTTATAATAGTTAGCTTGGTGTCGGTTCAAAACATTAAATAGTTTCATAAACTCTCTGTTGGGGTCCTTTAGTTACCCCTGAGCCCTGACTCTATTATGTTGTCTTTTTTTTTTCCTTTAGATTTCCCTGTACACATTGCCCTGGCTTCTGTTTTGCCTGAGCTGTTTCCTTCCATCTTTGTGTATCTCCCTTTCCTATCCATCTTGCACAGGGAGATAGCATCCTTTTATTCAAGGCCCTCAGCCTATATCCTGTTGGCTCAGCTGACCCCTGAGGTTTTGTCCAGAAAAGCACTGACCACCCTTTCCCCTGACCATCTCCTGAAGGACCTCCTCCCCTCTCTTAGCCCTTAGAACCCATAGAACCTCTGCCTCTCATAGTCTGGGGATCCAGCACTGAGCTTCTTTTCAGAATCCTGCCTCGCCCCTGGCCTTGGATGCCCACGGTATTGAGTGCTTTCTGCCCTGGGACTTCCGCATTTACTATGTTATGTCCTGGGGATCATCTTGATCAAACTGCCCCTCAGTCTGGGTCCCTTGTAAATCCTCAGGGACACTGAGGACAGGGTGGTGGAGAGTCACAAGGCCCCAGGTCCAGTCCTGGTGGCGCCCCTAATTGCCACGTTCCGTCTCTGGGCCATACCGCTCACCTTCGAAGTGAGAGGTTTGGACGAGATGTTTTGAAGTCAGCAAACCCCACGTGAGGCCACAAGGCTCAAGCTCAGAGAATCAGAGGTAGGAACGTTCCCTCTGGGGGCTCTTAGCCTGGTTGCTTCCTTTTGTTTTAGAAAGACTTGAGCAGTTACCAGGGGGCTCAGTTAGTGCAGACACTGGATCAGTTGTGTCCTGTGTGTAAGGTTGACCCAGCCATCACTGACTCATAAATTATTTATAGTGAACGGGGTCATGGTTGTCATGACGAAGGTTTAACTGACATTTTCTCTGACTTTATTTTTGTCTGTTTGTTTTTGCTTTCACAGGGTGGCCCAGGTGCTTCCAGCACTGGATTTGGGAACTTTGAGGAAATCGGGCCCCTTGACAGAGATCTCAAACCACGAAGAACTACTTGGGTACAGTGAGGAAGGCCTCGAACTCAGACTGCCGTGTGGCCTCCCCCAGGCTGAGTCCCACCCAGCAAGTTGAGCGATCCCACTCCACCCCCCCTCCCTCTTCCTCTGTGTCCCGGGGGACCTTGCGTACTTGTCCACAGGCTTCCTCTCCAGCCAGCCTCTTCCATTTCTTGGGGCAGCTTATCCCACACTGGTCACCTTCCCAACTCAGTGACCTTTCTCTCCACTTGCCTGCAGAAACCTCTGTCTACTCTAGCAGACCCCCTGGACCTTGTCATTACCCACATATTGGCCATCCCAGCAATCAGACACCAGGGTCCCACCTTGTGGCCACAACCTGCAGTTCTTTCCCCTCCTACTCTCCTACGTTGATTCTTGTCTTCCTCAGGACTTCAGACCCCTTGTTCTCTGCCCTTTTGATGTCTCTCTGGTTCTCTGTCTCACCCCGCCCCCTCATTCTTAGCTTCACTTCCTTACCTAACCCCCACCCCTGGTTCCCTCATCTTTCTCCCTCCATATCCTTGCCACGCCCAGCCTGGGGTCAGTCCCCCTGTCCACCTGCTCAGCCCCTTCCTCCAGGCTGCCAAACACTGGTGGGTAAAAACACACCAGTGGGCAGGGTGGGGCTGCTCTCAGCTGGTGGCCACCCTCTACTCTGTGCTTCTCTGCTCCTCTCCCATCTGTTGATGGACACTGAGGTGGTTTTCACCTTTTGGCTGTTGTGAATAATGCAGGGAACATTAGCGTACAAATATTTGTTTGGGCCCCTATTTTCAGTTTGGCGGGGAGTGGGGAATTGCTGGGTCCTATGGTAGCTCTATGTTTAATACCCAAGCGTTGTTAATATTCTTCATCCACCCCTTTTCCATCGCCTCTCATGGGTGCTTTCAAAATGCCCCTCCCACCCCCATTCCACTTCCCACATGGTGCTTGAGTGAAACCCTCCAATGCCAATCACTCCTTAGTTTACCGTCTTTCAGTTCCCCAAAGATCGGATCCAGATTCCTGGGCATAAACTGCCTCCTGCTACCAATAGCCACACCTCCCAGCTTCTCTCCATGTGCACTCTTCCTTGAGGCCTCTGCGTGGGCCATTCCTGGGCTTGGACTTCATTCCTTTGGTCACCCGGTCACACCTAGCTCACCATACTGACCTCTAAGACTCGGTGCGGGAGCACCTCCACCTGAAGATACCCTCTGAGCCCTTTGATTTTCTTGTCTGTCTCCATACTGGTCTTCTTTAAGCACATTTTACTTACTCTTGCCTCAGGGTCTTTGCACATGCTGTTCCCTCAGCCTAGAACATTCACATACCCGCTTCCAGTAGCAGAGTACCCCACTGGCTTGTCCCCAAGCCTCCCACAACTAACAGGGTAATGTGACTGGGGCAGAGAGCCTGAACAAGAAGTGAGGAGATGCGGGCCTTGGTCCTGATGCTGCCGTTACCTATCCAACTTTGTGACATTGGACAAGTCCTGGGCCTTTCTGGGCTTTAATGTCCTGATCAGTAAAGGACGTGGCTGTAGTGTGTTATCACTAGGGATCCTTCGGGATGTAAAATTCTATAACTCTAAGCCTCTTTGGGAAAGGCATTAGAATAAATTCTGTTCTTGTGGTGTTCAGCAAAGCCAGGCCAATGTGGAAACTGGATTCATCTTGAAGAAAACAGATGTGTGGTATTCCGACCTCTCACTGCTTCGAACTGTTGCTCAGACTGACACTGCATGGTTCTACCTGCACGAATGAATTACATTCAGGACATTTGTAGTGATGTGAAAGTAACAGCCTAGATGCTTCGATCCCTGTGTATATGTTAATTTTTCCTTCTTGCCTCTCCTTTTCTTTGCCTTTCTTTGCTATACTAGTCTGTGTTCCTGTTGCAGATTTTTTTTTAATCCATTTTAGTAACAGATCATAACCACACTGATATTCTCACATGTGTGGTTTTTGTTGAGCTCATATAAGGTGATCAAAAGATAGTTGGGGACTGGCTGCCTGATTGCAACATTTGACTTTCCTCTGTGGCTTGTAGCTCCAGTCGGCCAGTCTCCTGTTTGTGGATAACCCAGTGGGCACCGGGTTCAGTTATGTGAACAAGAGTGACGCATACACCAAAGACCTGGCCATGGTGGCATCAGACATGATGGTTCTCCTGAAGACTTTCTTTGAAAGCCACAAAGAATTCCAGGTAAACAAGCTCAGAGGGGGGCTAGCAGTTGCAGCACTGCATCCATCAGATGCAAACTTCCCCTCGAGTTACATGCCTAGCTGATTCCAGAGAAAACCTTTTTGCACCCAGGATCAGATTGTGGGCTTCTGTTTCAGTCATCACTAAAGGTGGTTTTAGCTTGAAAAAAATGACCCTGCAGCCAGTATTCTAATTAAGCATACATAATAATCAGATATGGGAGGGAAGTTCAGCAAAAGCAGATTTGTTTTGTCTGGCCATTACATGCAATAGAAATTTGAAATTGATTCGTGAGAATTAAAAGACATTCAGGATATTTAATTCTTTGTAAATTCCTTTTCTTCCTAGACGATTCCATTCTACATTTTCTCAGAGTCCTATGGAGGAAAAATGGCTGCTGGCATTGCTCTAGAACTTTATAAGGTAACAAGGAAGATGACTTTGTTTTGGTGTTGGACAGAAACTGATTATCTTACTTGTTATAGTCACCTGATAATTGAATATTCTTTGAATAGGACCTTGTACATACAGAGTAAGTCTGTAATAATAACCATGAAAAGTTTCAAAAAGAACAATGAAGTTTGCCCCACCAGATATCAAACAGGCTATACAGCTAAGCGAGTAAAGCAATTTGGGGCTGGCATAGCAACAGAGAAATGCAGATACATGCAGCAGGCTAAAGAATCTAGAAATATATTTTATACATACTTATGTATATGTATATATGTATCTGTGTATGTTTATGACACATATGTATCATACTTACATATGAACATATATAAATGATAAGATGGTATTTCAAATCATTGAGGAAAACAGAATGTTCAATAAATGATATGGAGACAAGTGGCTATCACTTTGGAAAATAGTAAAGTTAGATTCTTGCCTTACATGAAACATCAGTTCTTTTTTTTTTTTTAATTAATTTATTTTATTTATTTTATTTTTGGCTGCGTTGGGTCTTTGTTGCTGTGCACAGGCTTTCTCTAGTTGTGGCGAGTGGGGGCTACCCTTTGTTGCGTTGCGCAGGCTTCTCATTGCGGTGGCTTCTCTTGTTGCAGAGCACAGGCTCTAGGCGTGCGGGCTTCAGTAGTTGTGGCTCGCGGGCTCTAGAGCACAGGCTCAGTAGTTGTGGTGCACGGGCTTAGTTGCTCCACGGCATGTGGGATCTTCCCAGACCAGGGCTTGAACCCGTGTCCCCTGCATTGGCAGGCGGATTCTTAACCACTGCGCCACCAGGGAAGCCCCGAAACATTAGTTCTTGATAGATTAAAAATCTAAACATAAAAATCAAAACTGTAAGAGAACCTGAAAATATAGGAGAAAAGTTTTATAATCTTGGGTACGAAAAACTTGGTTTTCCTTCATAAGATGAAACACCCGAAAGCAAAAAGAGTAAGTTTAATGTATTTAGACCACATAGAAATTTAAAACTTCTTAGACTTTCATAAACAATTTTAAAAGATATACACACACAAATAAATATGTAGTAGAGGTAGTATTCACATCAATAAGTCCATTAAAAAAGATAATAGTCTAATAGGATATTGGCCAGAAAATATGGGTAAACAGTTTATAGAAGAAATGCAAACTGCCTATGGACATGTGAACAATGTTCAACTTTTAGTAGTAAGTCAAATCTGTGAGATTTGCAAATATTTTTAAAAATTGGTGGGAGGTCCCTGGGGTCCAGTGATTAGGACTCCACACTTCCACTGCAGGGGGCACGGGTTCGATTCCTGGTCAGGGAACTAAGATCCCGCGAGCCATGTGGCATGGCCAAATAAATAAATAAATTAAATTAAATTAAGTAAAAATTTGGTAACTCCCAGTTTTGGTAAGCAGTCAGGGAAATAAGTGCTCTTGGGCACATTTGATGGGAATGAAAATTGGTAAATCCTTTTAAAAGGGCACTTTGGCAGTATCTATAAACTTTTAAAATGTATGTGCCCTTTGACCCAATAACTTCACTTCCAGGAATCTGTCCTGTGGAAATAGTTATATATCTGTGTGTGTCAGAGGCTGTTAAGTTCGTCGTTGCTTATAATGTCCATAAACGGAAACCAAGATCAGTGGCTGTGTGTAGAGGATTACTTGAATGAAATACGTGGATCCTTCCGTGATGGACACTTTGAAGCCATCAGAAAGAATGGGTAGATCTGTGCATAAGTATACATGTATGTATATATATATGCTTGTGAGAACAAGGAAAGGAGTTAGAAGGATATATACCATGTTAACTGCTTAGTGAGTGTGTGGGTGCAGATGGGGCAGAGGGAAAAGTTTTTTCACATTTTCTCCTGTCTCCTTCTGTGACTAAATTTTTTACAGTGAGCTTGTATGAGCTTTTTTTTAAATTGAAGTATAGTTGATGTACAATATTATATAAGTCACACATATACAATATAGTGATTCACAATTTATAAAGGTTATACTCTATTTATAGTTGTAAAATATTGGCTATATTCCTCGTGTTATACAGTATGAGCTTTTTTGTTAAGATTTATTAATTCTCTTTAAGGATGAACCTTTTATAAGAAGCAGAATAGATACATAACAGAAAATTAGAAAGTACAGCCAGCACAAATTTAAAAAATTAAAAAGAGATCACCATTGTTAACACCTCAGTGTATAGCCTTTAAATCTTTTTCTGCACTTTTAGAAATAAGTACATTTTTTAACCAGTAGGAGATAATAGTACACGTAATGTCTGTAGCCTGCTTCCTTCTGTCACTAGTCCTCCCTTTCCTACTTCAGTAAATTTTCATCTCAAATATTCAGGCTTTAATCAGCCCAACACATCCTTTGTGGTCAGTTTGTTTAAGCCAGGACTCAGTCCACATCCGTGAATTACATGTGGCTGGGATGTCCCTAAAGTCTGTTTTCATCTAACACAGTTCCTTTTTTATGACCCCCCATTTGGTAAAGAAACCAGTCTAACAGAATATCCCATTTTCTGGATTTGTGTGGTAGCATCTTCATGGTGTTATTTAGTTTATTCCTCTCTTCATGGTGTTTCCTACAAAACTGGAGGTCATAGTTAAAAGCCTGATGCATTCGAGGTAAAAGTTTTGGATAGAATATATTATAATAGGTCAGATTTCAGGAAACGATGGCCCATAGGTCAAATTCAGTCCACCACCTGCTTTTATACGACCCATGAGCTAAGAATGGTTTTTATATTATCGAGTGACAGTGGTGGGGTGGGGTGGATTAAAAGAAGAATAATATTTCATGACACATGAAAATTGTGTGAAAATCAAATTTCAATGTCCACAAATAAAGGTGTTTTTGTAATTTTTATTTTATTTTACTTTTGTAACATCTTTATTGGAGTATAACTGCTTTACAATGGTGTGTTAGTTTCTGCTTTATAACAAAGTGAATCAGTTATACATATACATATGTCCCCATATCTCTTCCCACTTGCATCTCCCTCCCTCCCACCCCCCCTATCCCACCCCTCTAGGTGGTCACAGAGCACCAAGCTGACCTCCCTGTGCTTTGTGGCTGCTTTCCACTAGCTAGCTATTTTACGTTTGGTAGTGTATATATGTCCATGCCACTCTCTCACTTT
>RJWK010061661.1:0-13008 GCA_004363435.1 Platanista minor
TGCTAGGCACTGTGAGGGTTACAAAAAAGGTACACAAACGCAGTTAGCTTCAGTCCAGGCCTCTGTATGAGTGAAAGTCATTTTCATTCTAGTACTGATCATAATTGAAAAAGTATAATTTATTTTAGAATTAGATGAACCTTAAAGCCAATCTCTAGATTCCCTTGCTCTTAGACTATCTATAACACATTTGTCTTTTGGAAGAACCCCTACTTACTTAATCCTGAGAATTCTTAGCTGGGTCAAAAGAGCCTTGTCCTATATGTCCCACCAGGAAGGATTTTCCAGGGAGCAGAGGGCAGAGTCCCAGGCCAGGACAGGTGGCTTGACAGAAACCGATTGAGGCAAAAACTGTTTGGCCTGCAGGGTGTTTTCGTTGTTGTTTGGTAGTTTGTTGGTTTCGTTAACCTGAGCAAACATTTAAAACACGGAAGAGTTCACATAAAAATCTGGATTTCCAGCTTCCCTCAAAAAATCAAAAGTTCTGGACACACCATCTGCATTCCTGTCCAGGAACCTCAGCAAGGTCTATGTCCTCCAGGTCTCCCAGGCCCCATTCAACCCTCGGCACTCGATAGGCTCCTGCCTGGCTGCTACAGGTGACTGAGTCTGACTGAGACCCTCAACTTGCCATATCCAAGGTACTCGGCAAAGCCAGCCAGGAGTACAGAGAAGGGTTAGACACCAGCCCTCTGGCTGATGACCTGCTAGGTACCTTGTCCCCAGTCCCACAGTTACTGAATGGCTCAGCTACTTAGAGCTCAGTTACTGGGCTCTAATCCAAGTGTCCTAAGTCCTTGTCCTAGCAGGACTCCGCAAGAAACAGAAGGCTATCAAATTCATAACCGAGAAGAGATTAATAAAGGGGCTAATGCAGAAGGTAGGGGCAGGTTTGGGGAAACCAAAAGAGTGAGTACAGTATCCTTTCCTCTGCTCCCGCCCCACTCCACCCACCAAGCAAGAGAGGGGAGCTGTTCCCACCCCTCCCCACCTCCCTTGACAGAACCAGAGGCAAGAGTTGTCACCATTTCTGGAGAGGGTGAGGGCAGTGAGTGCAGCCAACAGGACCTTGGGTAGAGGAGCACAGCCGCACCCCATGTGTACAAAACCCCGCGTGTGCAAAACCCCGCGCAGGAGTCAAGGAAACAAGCAGCCCACCCTCGGTCTCCTCCCCCTGCCCGATCACTCAGTCTCAGCCAGAGCCAATGTGCCGGGGGTCCACTGATGCAGAACGCTGATGCCAGCCCCTCCAGACAGAAAGCAGAGGAAGAGCAGGTGGGGAGTGGGCCCCCCCTTTTGACCCAGGACAAAGAGAAGACCCCCTGCTACTCCACCTTAATTCAGCTCCACCACACTGCCCTCTGCCCCGGGCATCGGACCAAAATATCACACACCAACACAGACAGGGAGGAAAAAGACTGACAGTAACAGCTCGACTCAGAGAGCATTCCAGACACCTTGTACACATTACATCTCATCCTGACAACAACCTGCAAGGGAGGAGGAGAGCAGGGGCAGGAGGGAGAGGACTCCCTTCTTGTAACTGAAGAAATCGAGGCACAGATTGGGAAAGGGACTTAGCAAAGGACACCTACTTTATAAATGGCAGAGACAAGATTCAAACCCGGTGTCCCCGGCTCCATAACCTGAAATTATTATATAGTTATAGAAAATATGCATCAATTGTGCAGAAAAGAGTTAACTAAAGCAGGCCTGAGATTCCTATCCTAAAAGCCTGCTTGCAGTTTGGATCATGAAGGGATGTTGAATGACAAAATTGTTTTTTCCTCCCCTCTACTACAGGGACTGTTTGGTTATTCTGCTTTATTCTGTTTATACAGTGAATTACATTTTTAGGTATCTTTTAATATTAAACCATTCCTTAAAAAAAAAGCCTGCTTGCCAAGTTGGCCTCTGGCTGGCACCTGAGAGCCTGGGTTTGGGGAGAGCTACCTCCATTCCCAGAACTGATAAGCGTGGCCCATATTGTACCATGTGGCTTATGCTGAACACCTGCTTCCCTGCCGGGCGTCTGGAACTTTGGTACATGCTAGGCAGAGTGTGCTTGCATGCTCAGCCCCCAGTGAGTAACAAACCGGCTGCTGAGTCTCTAATGAGCTTCCCTGGTGGACATTTCACATGTGTTGTGGCAACTCCTTGCTGGAGGGGATTAAACACGTTCCTCTGGGAGAGGAATCTTGGAAACATGCACCTGGTTTCCTTAAGATTTTGCCCCGTGCCCCTTTTTCCTTTGCTCATTCTGCTTTGTATCCTTTGCTGTAATAAATTATCACCATGAGCTTGACTGTATGCTGAGTCCTGGGAGTCCCCTAGCAAGTCACTGTACGGGAGGTGGTCTAGCGCACCCCTGAAACATCAGGCACCTCTCACTAGCAGCTGAGTGAGGCCGTGGGGCTTGTCAAGTGCAAAGACTAAATGAAGGGCTATTTCTGCATCATGCATGAGGAAATAAAGAGGGACCCAAAGGTAAAAGCTAAGGCTAATAACTACAAATGCCCTGTAGAACCAGAGGAGAAGACACAGCAGAGACCACTGAGGTGAGACCCACATGACCAGGGGCAGAGGCCAAATGGTGTGGCTTATTCGGCTAGTCCTGCACCTGGAGGAATTTAAGGTAGAGGCTACGACTCCCAATATCTGCTCTATCCTTCTTTCATAGGCATAGAGCCCACAATTTTACCTGGAACATAGATGCCCGGAATAAGTCTACATCTCCCAGATTTCCTTATAGTTGGGTGTGGTCATATGACTAAGTTCTAGCCAATGGCATGTAAGCAAAAAAATTACGGCAGCGCTGGGACTCTTCTTCAACCCTACGTATGATGTGTTTGATGTTGATGTTTCCTCTCTATCCTTTTCTCCCTCCTCCTACTCTGGAATACGGCTGTAACGGCCAGAGGTCCAGAAGCCATCTTCGACAGAGGAGAAAACTTTGGGAATGGAAGTGTCATAGCACGGAACAGGATAGAATTGGTACTGTGAAGTCACACACTGGCCCTAATATTTCCACATCTCGGCTTTTTGAAAATGAGAATTTTTTATCAGCATATTTGGGGCTTTTCTGTTACTCCCAGTTGAATTTAATTCTCCCTAATACAGAAGATACTCAGGATGGGCAAGTGTTTGCAAAGTTATGTATCCAAAACCATAACATCACCAGATTTTGTATCTGAATGGTGATTAGGGACCATCTTTTTCAACCTCCCCATTTTACAGTTGGAGAAACGGAGACCCGGTCATCTCTGATTTGTCAGGGTCCCATGGCTAGTTAGGAGCGGGGCTGAGACTAGATCCTAGGTGTGGGAACCTGCAGGCTCAAGCTTCTCCTGCTGTGAGAACCACCTCAGCTAGGCCAGGTCAGAGGTGAGGTCTGAAACGCTGCTCCCCTCCAGAGCGCTCCAACAGAAAGTGCTAATAGGAGGTACGAGACAAAATTCCAGGAGTCTCCTGGGAGGCCACCACACCTCCTGTTTCGATGGGGAAGATCCAGCAGTGGAAGGTGGGCACGTCCTGGGACTTTGGAGGCCCCAGCTTTTTCTTCTCCACACCTTCTTGTCACCCTCACCAGCCTTCATGCCTCCATCTATCCTTGGAGTTCAAACCTGAGGCTACTGGGAGTGCCTCTGACCCATATGGTGCATATTGAGCAGAACCCAGGCCGGACTTGAGCCCCACCTGTGCCTCCTTGGCCAGCTGCCTTTATGAAGCACACAAAACCAGCAACTTCATACAGCTGACCCTGGAAAAACACAGGTTTAAACTGTGGGGAGTCCACTTATACGTGGGCCTTTTTCAACAAATACGTACTGCGGTACTATGTGGTCTGCAGCTGGTTGAACCTGCAGGTAAAGAAACACATCATACGTAGGGTTGACTATAAAGTTATACTGGATTTTCCACTGTGCGAGAGGGTCAGCATCCCCAGCCTCCATGTTGTTCAAGGGTCAACTGTACAGAGGCCCTAGTCAACCTCAGGCTTGAGAAAGAACTCACTGGGATCCATCTTGCTTCCCAAAGCACACTTGGCCTTGCTTACATCAGGGGAACTTATGTTCCTACTGAAAAATACTGTGGCAGATGCATTTGGTGTCCATCTCTCTCAGCACTTCTCACTCACTGATGTCAAACTGCCAGCACCTGCAGCACTTTGTTCCAGAGCGTTCTCTGGTGCTGAGACAACTTTTTCTACCCATGTCGCAGGCCAGGAGTGCAAGGGAATTAAGAGTCCCAGGAACAGGCTCCAACTAGCCCCTCACCTTGTGGGGGGGAATGCCCCTAAGGTATTGTTGCAATGTACATAGAAGTGAGAGTTTTCTTTCTTCTCCTGAGGGCAAGGAAAGCAAAGGGAACCGTGAACAGGCTAGAGAAGAAACACAACCTGGCCTGAAAGAGTTAATCACTCCTTGTTTTACTCTGTCACTAATTTGTAGTAAATAGATTTGTACTTTACAAAGCTAACCTCACTCCCTGACACTGTGTAATTTACATTTGGCACCTATCACCCCCAACTCTGCCTGAGTTACATCCGATAAACCAGAGGCAAACAGAGGGACGCAATTACCGACAGCCTGACACCAGCTATGACTGTTTTGAAATAATGTAAAGGAAAGGAAGAATGCAAGACCTTCACTACTTGGATCCTTATCATATACCTTGGACGGCGAGACCCACATATAAAATCTTCCCTGGTTTCCAAGGGATGGGGGAGCACAGTTCTTGAGGCACTAGCCTGCTGTGTCTTCCCTTCTGCCTGGCAGAAAAATAAAGCCATCTCTCTCTCTTCCTCCAAATTCCCTGCCTCCGCATTTTTGTTCGGCATTGGTGCACAGGGAAGCCGCTATTTCGGCAACAGTATGTGTTCTCTGTCACCCCCAGCACGACGAAGCTCCAGTTGCCTCAGTGGTAAATGCCTTCCCCTCCCTGCCTCACTCTCCACTCCCCTACCTGGGGTTCCTTCACCTCCAAATAAACAAGCTGTACTCAAATCCTTAACTCGGCATCTGCTTCTGGATAAACCAACCAGAAGTAAACCTCCCTCTCTACCAGCCCACTTAGATTTTACTTGATCCAGAGTTAGGGAAACTGAGGACTGAATGGATACCCAGTGCTCATGAACACGCACATACATACATATGTAGAAATGTCCAACGCCCCTCTGGAGCAGTCATCCCAAGGACATCCATGTGTCTCAGCCACTTAGCTGGGCTTCACTGTCCCTCCATGAATAGCCCAGAGGTCCAGTAAATAAAAGGAAATCTAGAACAATGAGGGCACAGTGATACTGGATCTCATTCATCTTTTTAATCATACCAGCCGTCCACCATCACATCCAGCCCACAGACTTTGGTAAATGTTCATTAAATATCTGTTCATTAGAGAAGCAGTTAGAAACAGGCAGCTTCCGCTGCACAACAGTCCACCTCCAATGCCCAACTATCTCATCTCTCTGGGCACCAAGGATAATTCCCCCACCCCTACTCTCTCCGCACATAGCGGTGCAGAAACTGTACTTGGTTTTTTCAAACTATTCTTCTACATCTTCAGAAGCATGTGCCAGGAACGTGCTCATGAAACAGCCTGCTTGTTCATAAGTACATTTCCATTTTAGCAAGCTCAGCTGTCGTTCCTGCTGGTCTCACCCATGCCACCTGCCCAGAGGGAAAATTTAATTCACAGAAACTCAGAGTACTTCCCAATTCAGGGGTTCCCTCAAGAGCCTCCCTGACAGTTGTCATCTCGCTATTTCATGAATACCTCATGTGACAGGGAACTCACTACCTACAAACTTTGACCTGATAGGCTACATGAGGTAGACTATCCTTTTGTTGGAAGGTTCTAATTATAATAGTTTTGAATAATAGACATCCATTAGACATTTACTATATGCCAAGCGCTATTAAAAGTGCTTTACCTGTGTGAATTCATTTAATCACCACAGCAACCCCACTTCAGAGCACAGAGAAGTTCATAGCTTGCCCACGATCACAAAGCTGGCAACTGGCAGAAGGAGATTTCAAATCAAGGAAATCTCACCCCAGAGTCTTCCTTATTGCCATTTTTTTTTCACTCGGGGTAGAAATCTCCCACCGTATTAACTAAGCCCTTGTAGGTCCAGATCCTTGTGAAATTGTGATGAAAGCCAAGGACCCTCCCTCTCCCTCTGCTAATGTGCAGATGGACACAACATTTTGCATATAATTTCAGGGAGTCAACCTGCCCAGCCCATGGCACGCAGGTTAAGAACCACTACCAACACACCAACACAGAATATTTTGCATTTGCCTCTACCTGAAAGTCATTTGAGGAGATTTTATGTATCCAATGGGCTTCCTCATGTTTCTCCAAGCTAAATTCACCCAGTTCCATTATGAAAGAATATTCAACCACCCCCTCCCCCCAGTAACCAAAGAAAGACAAATTTTAAAAATAGTGAGATTAAACAATAATGAGTGCTATTTTGTACTTTTAAAACAAGCAACAATAAAGAAAGACTTAAAAATCACGTGCTTGAGGGTTGTACTCATTTGTTGCTGCTGGCATTGGACCTATATCCACTACCTTTAGAAAGAAATTTGGCAACATACAGGAAGGAGTGATGAAAATGCCCACAAGCTTCTGACCTGACAATTCCACTCCCAGAATCTATTCCAAGACAATGATTTATGTGGAAATAAAAGCCATATATAGAAAGATATTCATAGCAAACTTACTTCTAAGAGCAAAAAGGAAAAACTTAATGCCAAAAAAACAATGGGATAATTATAAATAGTTATTAATAATGGAACATATCAAACAATGGAAAGCATTATAATAATATTCAGAGAAAAAACGTGTTAACAGAGAAAGAAAGTCATGATTGTTGTTAATTATGGAGTGATAGGGCAGGAACACCCAGAGAGTTTTAATTAGCTTTTTAGTGCCTCACTCTAAAATGTGAGACCAAACAATGAAAATAAAAGTAGCTCAGAGGGGTGAGAAAGAGGCCCTAAAGGGACCAGAGGAACACATAAAAGAAAAAAACTAAATAACCTCCTTGGGAATTCCCTGGCAGTCCAGTGGTTAGGACTCCATGCTTTCACTGCCGAGGGCCTGGGTTCAATTCCTGGTCGGGGAACTAAGATCCCACAAGCTGGGTGGCACAGCCTAATAATAATAATAATAATACCACCCACCTTGAAATATAAGAAGATATGTGCTACGGTCCATATATTTTTGTCCTCCCTAAATTCATATGTTGAAATCCTAACCTCCAAAGATGATAGTGTTAGGAGGCTGGGTCTTTAGAAGATGTTTATGTCATGAGAGTGGGGCCCTCAACAACAGGATTAGTGCCTTATGAGGAAAAAAAAAAAAAAGGCTACAGACAGAGCCCAGCCTCTTCCACCACGTGAGGACACAGCAAGAAGGTGCTGGTGTGAGCCAGGAAAAGGGCCCTCACCAGAAGGCAACCAGGCTGGCACCTTGATCTTGGAATTCCCAGCCTCCAGAAGTGTAAGCAACAAATTTCTGTGGTTTATAAGCCACCCAGTCAGTGTTTTTTTGTTATAGCAGCCTGAACAGACTAAGACAATATGCATCCATGAAACAAGAACAGAATGCTATTTGTAGGGAGGGAAAGGAATAATCAGAAGACAGAAAAGAACTCTTGGTATATAGAATTATGAAAGCTAACATAATAAATTCAACAGAAAATCTGGAAGATAAAATAGAGAAACTCTCCAATAACGGGAACACAATAAATAGAAAGTGGGAGAGAAAAGGTGACTAATCTGGAAGGCTCAGTATCTACCTAATAGGAGTCCAAAAAGAGAGATCAGAGACAATTTCCAGGACAGGGAGTTTAACTGGCCAAGGCAAAGTCATATACCCTGCCCACAGCTGGGCAGGGAGGGGAGGATCTGGCCTCTTTGAGTTCTTTAGAGAAAGGGCACCGCCTCCATCACAACTATACCCAGGAGTATCGTCTCCAGGAGAGAAAGTAATAAGGTGCTATTAGAAAGTGAGGTTTAGATAATGGACAGCCAAAAACTACTAATGTCACTACACAGGAACACATGTTGACTCCTAGAAAACAGACATTCTTCTCCAACTCCTGATAGAACACCTTAGAATCCTATCAAATGCAAGATCTCCCATTCTAGCTCTTTTGTGTATTATCATAGGATAGATTTCTCATGGTGTCCTACATTCCAGTTGCTTCATATAGGTTATCTCATTAAAGCCTAACAACAAAGCAAAAATATTCTTAATATCCCCATTTTGCAAATGAGGAAACAACTACCCAGAGAGGTTAAGAAGCAAGTTCAAATAAGAACCTGCTGTATAAAAAAATTGTAAAATTCAAAAAAAAAAAAAAAAAAAAAAAGAAGCAAGTTCACCCATCTAATAAGAAGGAAAGCCAGGATTTGGACTGAGTTCACCTGATTGTGGTGAACACATATACCACAGGACTTGATATTCCTCTCCCAAAAGGCTTCCCAGTGCCCCCTAGAGACCCAGATGTCCCACCTTACTCAGGACTCCAAAGAGGATGTAAGGCAGCTCATTAAATGGCCCAGAGCCTCAGCAGAGTCATGTACCAGGAGCATGTATCTCAGCATCTCAGCTAAGAAAGCCCTTGGCATCCGCGGTCACCCACAGGAGGGCCATGAGCCTTCTCCAGGCACTTTTTTTCTAACTGACATATAACATTACTTTAGTTTCAGTTGTACAGCATAATGATTCAACTGATATTTGTATACATTGAAAAATGATCACAAAATAAGTCTAGTTACCATCCATCACCACACACAGAGACAAATGTTTTTTTCTTGTAATGAGAACTTTTAAGATTTACTCTCTTAGCAACTTTCAATATGCACTACATTATTATTAACTATAGTCATGAAATATTCTCCAAGATAGATCACATGCTAGGCCACAAAACAAATCTCAGTAAATTTAAGAAAACTGAAATCATATCAAGCATCTTTTCTGACCACAATGCCATGAGACTAGAAATCAACTACAACAAAAAAACCTGCAAAAAACACAAACACATGGAAGCTAAACAGTATACTACTAAACATTCAACAGGTTAGTGAAGAAATCAAAGAGGAAATTAATAAATATCTGGAGACAAATGAAAACTCAGTGATCCAAAATCTATGGGGTGCAGCAAAAGCAGTTCCAAAAGGGAAGTTTATAGTGATACAAGCCTACCTCATGAAGCAAGAACAATCTCAAATAAACAATTTAACCTTACACCTAAAGAAACTAGATAAAGAAGAAAAAGACAAAACCCAAAGTTAGTAGAATGAAAGAAATCATAGAGATGAGAGCAGAAATAAATGAAACAGAAACAAAGAAAACAATGGCAAAGATCAATAAAACTAAGAACTGGTTCTTTGGAAAGATAAGCAAAATTGATAAACCTTTAGCCAGACTCATCAAGAAAAAAAGAGGACCCAAATCAGTAACATCAGTTATAAAAAAGGAGAAGTTACAAATGATACCAAAGGCATACAAAGGACCATAGGAGATTACTATGAGCAATTACACACCAATATAATGGACAACCTAGAAGAAGTTAACAAATTTCTAGAAATGTACAATCTCCTAAGACTGAACCAGGAAGAAATAGAAAATACAAACAAACCAATTACCAGTAATGAAACTGAATCAGGTTAAAAAAAAAAGAGAGAGAAAGAACAAAAAACTCCCAACACAGAGGAACCAAGATGGCGGAGTAGAAGGCCGTACTATCACTCCCTCTTGCGAGAACACCAGAATCACAACTAGCTGCTGGACAATCATCAACAGGAAGATACTGGAACTCACCAAAAAAGATACCACACATCCAAAGACAAAGGAGAAGCCACAGTGAGATGGTAGGAGGGGCGCAATCACAGTAAAATCAAACCCCATAACTGCTGGGTGGGTGACTCACAGACTGCAGAACACTTATACTGCAGAAGTCCACCCACTGGAGTAATGGTTCTGAGCCCCACGTCAGGCTTCCCAACATGGGGATCCAGCAACGGGAGGAGGAATTCCCAGAGAATCCGACTTTGAAGGCTAGTGGGAATTGATTGCAGGACTTTGACAGGACTGGGGAAAACAGAGACTCCACTCTTGGAGGGCACACACAAAGTAGTGTGCGCATCGGGACCCAGGGGAAGTAGCAGTGACCCCAGGGGAGACTAAACCAGACCTACCTGCTAGTGTTGGAGGGTCTCCTGCAGAGGCAGGGGGTGGCTGTGGCTCACTGTGGGGACAAGGACATTGACAGCAGAAGTTCTGGGAAGTACTCCTTGGCATGAGCCCTCCAAGAGTCTGTCATTAGCCCCACCAAAGAGCCCAGGCAGGCTCCAGTGTTGGGTTGCCTCAGGCCAAACAACCAACAGAGATGGAACACAGCCCCACCCATCAACACTCAAGTGGATTAATGTTCTACTGAGCTCTGACCACCAGAGCAACAGTCAGCTCTACCCACCGCCAGTCCCTCCCATCAAGCCTCTTAGATAGCCTCATCCACCAGAGGGCAGAGAACAGAAGCAAGAAGAATTACAATCCTGCAGCCTGTGGAACAAAAAACACATTCACAGAAAGACAGACAAGATGAAAAGGCAGAGGGCTACCAGATGAAGGAACAAGATAAAACTCCAGAAAAACAACTAAATGAAGTGGAGATAGGCAACCTTCCAGAAAAAGAATTCAGAATAATGATAGTGAAGATGATCCAGGACCTCAGAAAAACAATGGAGGCAAAGATCAAGAAGATGCAAGAAATGTTTAACAAAGACCTAGAAGAATTAAATAACAAACAAACAGAGATGAACAATACAATAACTGAAAAGAAAACTACACTAGAAGGAATCAATAGCAGAATAACCGAGACAGAAGAACGGATAAGTGACCCGTAAGACAGAATGGTGGAATTCACTGCTGCAAAACAGAATAAAGAAAAAAGAAAGAAAAGAAACGAAGACAGCCTAAGAGAACTCTGGGACAATATTAAACGCAACAACATTCGCATTATAGAGGTCCCAGAGGAGGAGAGAGAAAGGACCAGAGAAAATATTTGAAGAGATTATAGTCAAAAACTTCCCCAACATGGGAAAGGAAATAGCCATCCAAGTCCAGGAAGCCCAGTGAGTCCCACACAGGGTAAACTCAAGGAGAAACATGCCGAGACACATAGTAATCAAACTGGCAAAAATTAAAGACAAAGAAAAATTACTGAAAGCAACAAGGGAAAAACAAAAAATAACACACAAGGGAACTCCCATAAGGTTAACAGCTGATTTCTCAGCAGAAACCCTACAAGCCAGAAGGGAGTGGCATGATATACTTAAAGTGATGAAAGGGAAGAACCGACAATGAAGATTACTCTACCCGGCAAGGATCTCATTCAGATTTGATGGAGAAATCAAAAGCTTTACAGAAAAGCAAAAGCTAAGAGAATTCAGCACCACCAAACCAGCTCTACAACAAATGCTAAAGGAACTTCTCTAAGTGGGAAACACAGAGACGAAAAGGACCACCAAAAACAAACCCAAAACAATTAAGAAAATGGTCATAGG
Source organism: Platanista minor (assembly GCA_004363435.1). Lineage (NCBI taxonomy): Eukaryota > Metazoa > Chordata > Mammalia > Artiodactyla > Platanistidae > Platanista > Platanista minor. Next base: position 11,586 of record RJWK010061661.1, read on the forward strand.
AACATACATATCGATAATTACCTTAAACGTGAATGGATTAAATGCTCCAACCAAAAGACACAGTCTTGCTGAATGGATACACAAACAAGACCCATCTATAGGCTGTCTACAAGAGACCCACGTCAGACCTAGGGACACATACAGACTGAAAGTGAGGGGATGGAAAAAGATATTCCATGCAAATGGAAATCAAAAGAAAGATGGAGTAGCAATTCTCATATCAGACAAAATAGACTTTAAAATAAAGAATGTTATAGGAGACAAAGAAGGACACTACATAATGATCAAGGAATCAATCCAAGAAGAAGATATAACAATTATAAATATATATGCACCCAGCATAGGAGCACTTCAATACATAAGGCAACTTGCTAACAGCTATAAAAGAGGAGATCGACAGTAACACAATAATAGTGGGGGACTTTAACACCTCACCTACACCAATGGACAGATCATCCAAAATGAAAATAAATAAGGAAACACAAGCTTTAAATGATACATTAAACAAGATGGACTTAATTGATATTTATAGGACATTCCATCCAAAAACAGCAGATTACACTTTCTTCTCAAGTGCACACGGAACTTTCTCCAGGATAGATCACATCTTGAGTCACAAATCAAGCCTCATTAAATTTAAGAAAATTGAAATCATATCAAGCATCTTTTCTGACCACAACGCTATGAGATTAGAAATCAATTTACAAGGGAAAAAAACGTAAAAAACACAAACACATGGAGGCTAAAAAATACGTTACTACATAACCAAGAGATCACTGAAGAAATCAAAGAGGAAATCAAAAAATACCTACAGACAAATGATAATGAAAACACGACAACCCAAAACCTATGGGATGCAGCAAAAGCAATTCCAAGAGGGAAGTTTATAGCTATACAAGCTTACCTCAAGAAACAAGAAAAATCTCAAGTAAACAATCTAACCTTACACCTAAAGGAACTAGAGAAAGAAGAACAAACAAAACCCAAAGTTAGCAGAAGGAAAGAATTCATAAAGATCAGAGCAGAAATAAATGGAATAGAAACAAAGAAAACAATAGCAAAGATCAATAAAACTAAAAGCTGGTTCTTTGAGAAGATAAACAAAATTGATAAACCATTAGCCAGACTCATCAAGAAAAAAAGGGAGAGGGCTCAAATCTATAAAATTAGAAACGAAAAAGGAGAAGTTACAACAGACACCGCAGAAATATAAAGCATCCTAAAGGACTACTACAAGCAACTCTATGCCAATAAAATGGACAACCTGGAAGAAACGGACAAATTCTTAGAAAGGTATAAGCTTCCAAGACTGAACCAGGAAGAAACAGAAAATATGAACAGACCAATCACAAGGAATGAAATTGAAACTGTGATTAAAAATCTTCCAACAGGGCTTCCCTGGTGGCACAGTGGTTGAGAGTCC
>RJWK010061662.1:0-13008 GCA_004363435.1 Platanista minor
TTCACAGCTCCCTCCCACTGGTGCCGGTCCCGTCCCTATCCTCTGTCTCTGTTTTTAGGGTTTTTTTGTTTGCCCTACCCAGGTACGTGGGGAGTTTCTTGCCTTTTGGGAGGTCTGAGGTCTTCTGCCAGCGTTCAGTAGGTTTTCTGCAGGAGTTGTTCCACGTGTAGATGTATTTCTGGTGTATCTGTGGGGAGGAGGGTAATCTCTGCGTCTTACTCTTCCGCCATCTTCTCTCTCCTCCAAGAAAGATCTTTTCTGGTTTGAGTCATTTACATTGAAAACACAAAGATGATCTTATTGATAACAGTGCTGTTATGAGGTGGATGGCTGAAATAATTTTCATGTTTCATGTCTTTAAAGGCCAGATAATAGGGTAATAAATTGAAACAGGAACATCGTGATAATTTTAGGAATGGGTTTGCAACCCAATTATGACATTTCTTTCATAGCATCTCCTAGTGTGATATTTTTCAAATATCAGAAAATACTAGAAAACTCATCATAAAGATATACAGTCTATATTATCTGCATGACTTTTAGTAGTTCATATGCAGCTACCAGCCTAATTCATTTCCTAGACTGTCTTGGTACTTCAGCAGTGTCTTAACATGCAGCCTTGCTCACATGGAGATGCCATTTGAGGAAGGAAATCTAGCTTATCAGAGCACTCTAGCCTCAGTCTAGATTCTAGAAGGCTACCAAACCCCTTTATTTTTTCAGATGCTCCTGGATTTGCCTTACAGGCTACAGCCTGGTCTCTGGTTTCCACAATTACTCCTTTAAAGCGTTGGGATTGGCTCAAGCCAGAAAGCCCACAGTAATACCAGCAGGTCCTCCTGGCCTAATACATTTTTAAGAAATTCTGAACACTGCTTATTTCTCTGCCCCCTGTGCCCAGCATTAATTGGGACCAGAAGAAGAACTCAGTATTTAGACCCAAGCTAAAAACACATTTCAACAGTGACCTGGAGACCTACAAATAAACCTAAAGCCCCCAAAATGGACCTAAGATTTCTGAGCAGGTCTTGGCTAGCTTAAGCAGCAGTACAAGAACTCTCTGGAAACAAAACAAAACAAAACAAATACAGTACTTTGCCAGCTAATTAGCTTTCTGATTGCTGATAGGGAATTTTAAGTTTCCATCTGTTCCTCCTCTCCCTCATGCTAAATTGGTCTGGTATTAGTATAGCCATATTATGGCAAAAGACATATGTGTCTTAGCCTATCTGTGTAAGTATCGCCTTCTGCCTGAGTCAATCAAATATTTTTATTGCATTCCTTCCATTGCTAGCACTGTGTGAGGTGCTGTGAGTTATACAAAGAGGCGGAAGATTCAATCCTGAGTTTCACTGAGTTGACAAGAGCAAATTTCAGGATTTCAATCCTGAGTTTCAATTGAGTTGATAAGAGCAAATTAATGGAAGTCAAAAAAGCAATATACTGTTAAATTACCTGGTACTGAATTTAGCATAATAGAAGTTCACAGAATAATGAACCGATGTGTGAGAGTTGAGTTGGTGGAGTTTCAGTGAATAAAGTAACACTGGAGCTGTTTATGGAAGGATGGACTCAGGCAGAGTGGTGGAAAGACAGCCTTCCGGAAGCGGACAACAGCATTTTAGCAAATTCCCCCAAAAGCAATGAGCATCATAAAACCGGAGAATAGGGAGGACATCTACTTCAGTTTTATTCCATATTTGTAAATATGGAAGACAAGTCATACTTTTCTCCCAGACATAATTGTCTGTCTTAACGATGTAACTTTTCTTCCAATGCAATAATTTATTCCAGATATAAAATGGTCACCTGAAAGAGGAAGAATCTTTTCCTCAGCTTTTCTGAAATGTTAGGTGCAGTTTTTTATTCTTTAAGGCAGGGAAATGGTATGTTAAATATGCTAAACTTTCTTCTTAATGTAGAGTATGATTTTGGGAGATGTAATCTTATCAGAGCCCAATACTTGGTAAATTATTGCATCAAGTTTTAAATTCCATGATGAAAAAGAAAACATGTTTTATTAATTATATCAAAGAAAACTACCTTTAAAAGTACGTTAAGAAGTTTTTCAGAGATCTAAAGGTGCAGAAGACGATTGTGATGTCGTTCAAATTTCAGTTGTTCCCTAGAGTCCAACATACGTGCACTGTGCCGATGTGTTATCATGTCAGGTTTGGTAAAGCCGTGGCAACCTTCCCACGGCCAGTTTTTTGTATAAGAGCAGTGCCCCAGAAAAGTCAAAAAGCCTGGCTTCCTCATGTTTTCTTCACAATTGTAAAAGTCATGTGCAACATCACTAAGGATATTATAGTGTCACATAACTTCAGAGTTTGAAGATATCATAGAGGACTTCCCTGGGGGTCCAGTGGTTAAGACTCCGTGCTTCCACTGCGGGGAGCACAGGTTCGATCCGTGATCAGGGAACTAAGATCCTGCATGCCACGGGGCTCAGCCAAAAACAAACAAACAAACAAAAGATATCATAGAGGTCATTAGCCAACCTTTCAGATCACAGTTAAGGTGTATTAGAATTCCCATCTCCTCTGCTTTGCTGTAGGCTCTGACCATGCTGGACTCCCTTCTGAACCTCCTTATCTGTAGGTTCAGGGGGCACAGAGGCAGGGAGCCTTCTCTGTGCCTACTGACCCTGGGTAGATAGTGGAGACCACAGCACTCCCTGGTAGTCAACAAGAGAGGAAGCAGCCTAAACCAATGCATGAGTGACATGACTATGCTGAGTCAGAGGCCAGAGGAAGGTCCTGCTTTACTCTCTTTCCATGTGAAATTCAGTCATGTGACTAGAATTTAAAAACACAAATCTTAATAAATATAGATGTGGAGGAAGACTATCATTTAAAAGTTGAAATCTATGTTCTACCTTTAGAGGTAGAGGCTCAAATTGATACAGCAACCTGGGAGAAACCGCATAATAGGCATTTTTTGTTATGGAAAAGATAAAGCAGAACTATATCCTACTTCTTAAAGGGAAAATTGAATATAGTGAAATAAATCAAATTTAGATGTTTCCATCTGAGAAGTTAAGTTCTCTGTTTGATGTAAATTTGGTTAAAGTACGTTTTAGCAGTTGCTACCTAGAGGCCAATGTTTGGTTTTTTTCTGTGCTGAATTAGACTCTTCTGGAATGTTTATTATTGAGTGTCCTTGAAGAATGATTTCTTGTCTGAAGATCCCTTTCCCCCCACGCGTTCCTCAAGGAAAGTTGGAGCTATTTTCAGTGAAGAGTGGCTTCAAATAAGGAAATGTCTTACCTTGGAGGAGTCAAGAATCTCATGGGGTTTGGTGGTACGCAACCTGGAAGAAAAGATTGGTGTCTACTGAAGACTGAATAAGCCAGATTTGGGAAAACAAATTAAAGTTGCAGTGCCACATATGGGTCAGGTTGAGTCCATAGGACCAGACCATACTCCTAATGATGGGAGTTGTGGTTTCCCCTAAAAGTAGTGGATGACCTGCTGTCCATCACCCTGGGAAGGGGCCAATCTTGAGGCAGCAAGTAAGAACTCAGGCTTGTGGGCTTTAGACTGTGAGGTTTGGGAGAGGTACTAGGGTCTTTTCTCCTCTCTCTGAAACCTCATGGAATCCAAGTAAAGCAGTCATGCTAGAGGGCACCCTTGTTGAAGGGGGGGCTGGCTGTCCTTTTCCAGATGGCAACTGACTGGGAGGAAGGTAGTAGGTTATCATTTAGGAACTCCCTGAAGAATGTCATCCTGGCTTTGAGGTTGAGGGCTCTGAGCACATCCGTGTGTAACTTGTATTTTATTCTGTATATGAACAGTCCCTTCTATTTTCCATAAACTTTCAACGAAGACTTATTAGAAGTTACCACCTGGGGCTTCCCTGGCGGCGCAGTGGTTGAGAGTCCGCCTGCCGATGCAGGGGACGCGGCTTCGTGCCCCGGTCCGGGAAGATCCCATGTGCCGCGGAGCGGCTGGGCCCATGAGCCGTGGCCGCTGAGCCTGCGCGTCCGGAGCCTGTGCTCCGCAACGGGAGAGGCCACAACAGTGAGAGGCCCGCGTACCGCAAAAAAAAAAAAAAAAGAAGAAGTTACCACCTGGTGTCTTCTTTGCTGGAAGGAAAAAGCAGTGTCCCCTCTCAGAAAGAGCTCAAAGACACTTTGAAGTTGGCTAATTTATGGTAAACAAATAGGTGGGACCCAAACTATCATTTTCAAAACTTTAAATAGAAATATGATCTTATTTTATATTTGTATGTATCTGTATAATTAAGCATTTAATTATACATATTTGTGTAGTAAGTACAAGAGACTGCTTCCTTCTCTCCTGGTGATCGTAGTAAATCATCATGTAACAGACCATTTTCTGGAATTTCTTGAATGATTTCCTTAGATAAATAAGTATAGGATGACTACTGGGCAGTCTTCACCTGGGTGAAGGGTATAATGGGAATTCTTTGTGTCCTGACCAAGGCTAGCTCTTCACCACACCTCTTAATTGCCATCTTTGGTCACTAGAGAGAAGTGTGATAAATTGTATAAGGAACCTAGGGATTTTTTGAGAAAAAGGGCCCCCAGCCCTCTTCACCTCTTGGACCAGGACAGGTAGACCAAATTTTGCAAGAAGCACATCAGGATTCTTCAAAGAGAAGCATACAAAAAAAAAAAGGATATGCATGGTTACCCTTGGCATATGCCAGAAAAAGGCTATTTTAGAAAAAAAACATGTAGCTGAGATTGGCATGCATGTAAGATCTAGCTATGCTGGCACATTGTTGTGGTTTTGGAGCAAAGCCTGAGCATTTTAACATGTGATACTTTTTGGTTTAGGTATAAGGTATCATTGCAGGATGGACACCCTTCCATGGCATATGGAAGAGGGTTGGTTTTGAACAATGGCATTCAGTGGTAGCTAAAAGCAGAACAGTAAAGTTGGATCAAACTCTTTCCCCCATGGTACTGAGTAAGCCCTGAGCTCTTAAACTTAAAAAGGTTCTGAATGCATGTGGGAGGGGAAGGCTTTCCAGGGGAAGTCTCAAGAGTGAGATGCTAGACTTCCCACTAACAAGTCACATGGATACTAACTGGAAAAATAAAAGAATATGACTGCTTTGTACCCCTGTGTTAATGAATCAGGATATGCTTGCTACATTTGTAAAATTAAAGAGAAATCACAATGGTACATTGTGGCGGGTAATCCCAAATCACCATACGTACTGTGATTTCTCCTTTATGTTTATTAATTAATTTTTTAAAGTCTTTATTGAATTTGTTACACTATTGCTTCTGTTTTATGTTTTGGTTTTTTGGCCACAAGGCATATGGGATCTTAGCTCCCCAACCAGGGATCAAACCTGCACCCCCTGCATTGGAAGGCGAGGTCTTAACCACTGGACCACCAGGGAAGTCCCTCTGTTCATTAATTTCAATGTGAGGTCCAGGGAATTTTACTTAGATCAGCAGAAATCCTAGAAATCTCAAAGAAGATTTGACCTCTTCTGGGAGGTTTATGAGAATAAGTCACAGCTAAAAATTCCCTTGCATGGATCACTGCAGACTAATTCCTAAATCTCCCTTTTAACTGATTTCATTGGAAGTCTGAAAGAATATAATGTGAATGCTGAGCAATCTGTCAGCCTGTGGCTTCTCATTCTATAATTGATTCAATATTTTAGTTTGTTGTATTCATATACCTCTTCATAATTGACAATGCCCTTTTGCATATATTATGTTGTTTGTGCCTCACGGCCACACTGATGGATATGCAGAGCAGTGACTACTAATTCCACTTAATACATGAGGACACTGGGGCCCAAAGAGATTAAATGATATAACCATAAATGAGTGCAAGAGAGTTTAAATTTAGAGAATAGATACTTGTTAATTGCAAAGGGAAAAATAACAACTTTAGTGTGAGGACATATGGCAGACACCACTTAAACCAAGTGATCAAGGTTAACATGACGGATAATGAGACCTATCAATATCATGTGCCTCCTGATATTATGCACTGAGAAGGGCACAACATCATTTCTGTAGGATTGCTGCCAAAAATACTAACCTGAATCATGAGAAAATATCAGACACACTCAAACTGAGGATCATTCTACCATATTGGCCAGTACTATTCAAAAGTATCAAGATCATAAAAGACAAAGAAAGATTGAGGACTGTTTCAGATTGTAGGAGACTGAGAAACCATGACAGCTAAATGCAATTTGAGAACCTGGATCTTGGGTCTGGAAAAGGACATTAGTGGGACAATTGGTGAAAATGGATGAGATCTGTAGATTAGTTAATAGTATCATTGTCAATGTTAATTTCTTGATTTTGCTAACTGTACCCTTGTTAGGTAAGATGTTAATATTTGGAAAAGCTGTGAGAAAGGTATACAGGAATTTTGTGTACTGTGTTTGCCACTTTTTTAAGTCTGAACTTATTTCAAAAATCAAAGTTAAAGTAGAGAAATAAATAGATTTTCTCCTGCAGCCAAACCAATTTTTAAAAAAAATTTTATTGGAGTATAGTTGATTTACAGTGTTGTGTTGGTTTCAGGTATACAACAAAGTCATTCAGTTAATATTCATATACTCATTCTTTTTCAGATTCTTTTCTCATATAGGTTTTCACAGAATATTGAGTAGAGTTCCACCAATTTTTATCTTCAATGAATATGTACATAAACTTCAGAACTCAACTGGTAACCTAAATAAATGCTTTATTCATTATTCAAATGAATAATTTGAATTTTAAAAATTATTCAAATCCATGGGTGATGCTCCTAGGGAGCTCTTCTATGTTCTACTGTAGATTCTGGGAAGATATAGAGCATGGTGGTACAAGACTATAGGACTTCGATTTGGAGAGACATCCCAGCCCTGCCAATTTCTATGTATGTGAACCTCAGTTTCCCTATCTGAAAAATGGGGATAAGCAAATGTATCATAGGATTGTTGTGGGATTGAATGAGTCAATGTATGCTAGGTCCTTACCACAGTGCTAGGTACCAGTTCTAGCTTTTGAACTCTGACTGATTTAAATAAAAGGGTGAGAAATGATAGCTTCCTGGGCCAGTCATCACTTTGTGTCAGAATGGTTCCTTTGGTTGATATTTCACTAACATAAATGGACACACTTCCTCAAAAGCTGTTTAAAGCGTGCTCATTACTGATAAAAAAGGGAAAGGATGTCATTTACAAAAATTCCCCAGGGCTATGTTGAAAATGATAATTGCTAAAAGCTTGCCATGGAAAAGATCTCAACCATCACCACCGCATCAGTAGCCTGTCGGGTACTGTCCATTGAAGAGAGAGTGGAAAATGGGAACTCTGCCCAAAATTTCAGCACCTGTGATGGAGAGCAGGGAAGAAACCACAGCTGCTCCAGGAGTCCAGCAAAACCTGCCTGAGTGGGCGGACAAGGCTTTAAACAACTTGGAAAGACTCTTCAAAGAACAATTAAAAACAACCTCCCGCGGTGGGAGGTGAAATCTGGCTGGGAAATTCCTGCTTTCTTTCTCCAGGGTAGAATTCCCAGGCTTCTGGATCCTGGTGGAGTGCCCTTGGCAGTGGACACTGATGTTCCCTTTTCACTTTCCCGGGACTCAAAGTGATGGTTTTGAGTACACAGGGTGAAGAACATCTGGCTCTCCTGAAACTGAAAGAGATTTGCAGTCAGCAGGCGGGGGTTGGAGGTTTATGAAAATAGTGGGGTGAAGTTCATTTTGTGGACAACTCTTGGCTGGGCTCCTGTGGGCTTATTACAGATCAATTCATAAACAAACACATGCTAAGTTGTGTCCTGGGGATACATGATGAGTTTATGTGACTTTGGGGTTGCGTTTTAGAGGTAAGAGGGGAGTCTCAGCTAAGAACTCAGTGTAATAAACTGAAATTCCAAGCTACACCCCTTTCTGGGTAAAAGAGTGAAGAGAAGTCTATGAACTATACACAGGTTTAAGGCACTGAATTAATATCTTCAACATTTCTAAAAAGAATTACTGTGGACCGAGGCAACAAATAATCCCACAGAGCACCCAGCTTTCCCTAAGAGTATACGAAAAGATAAAATAAATACTTTGGAGACCTGACATGTTCTTTAAAATAACTTTAATATGCATTTGATATGAACTTAATTTAATATGTATTTCTAATAGTAATGACCTAAATCATCATTTATTCAATCATCTCACAAATATCTATCGTGTGTCTACTATATGCCAGAACTATATATGAGCCAAGATTCTAACTAATTTATGGTTAATATTTTTTGATGACAATAGTTATCCCTTCAAAAAAAACCTTCTATTTTCTGATGTAATGAGCGTTGAGAGAAACCCTTCCCCACTCGAAATAGATCCCTGTATAGCAATACTGTGTGCACACACTGTTATCTTTGTGTGTTTAAAGTGGTGGAAACTCATCGCGTGAAAGGATGAGTAATCATGAGAGGGTTATGTACGGCAGTCCTGTCTGAGCAGAGCCGTAAAAGGGAGGCTGTACATTCCCAAATTATACATGAAACTGAGAGATGTTTATTTCTCACTGTGAGGTCCATCTCAATGAGACCTCAGGAAGAGAAGCCATCATCAAAGAGGAAGAATCATGATTCCAGGAGATCATTTAGTTTGCAAGTCTAGTGTCTTTTTGCAACACAAAATGTAACAGGTAGGCAAAGATATAATTGAAAGAGAAGAATGAGGGGAAAATTATATTGGAGGGGAAGAGAATCAGAAGACAGAGATTAAAAATAAGAGAAAACAGAAAAGTGGACATGCTTGGAAGGATGGAAAGTACCTCCTGATACCTCCCCAGATGTGATGCAGTAGTGCTGGTAGCATAAGCTGCCCCTCCTACTTCCATCCCTCACCCTCCAGAGAAATTCCTGCCCAGACAGAATGGTCAGAAGCTTTAGAAACGATACAATGCCAAGATATGACATTAAGATCAAGGAAATATTCCTCTATGAAACTGACTCTAGATGAACAGCAATATTCATTGAATCATTTTGCTGTCTGTGGAGTAACCCAGAGTGGTAAGTGGTGTGTAACGGAGTTGCTGGGATCAGCAGCGTTCTCAGTTCACTCAGTAGAACAATTCATTATATTATGATGTTTTCAGAATGAGATAATAGTGATTTTGGTTACTAATAAAATAATAACTGTATAGTTAAGAAGTGGTTAGTGTTGATTTAGCCTAGTGCATGGGAAAGAGGGACTCTCTCTGACAAAAACAGTTATTCCAGCCACTACAAGGGTGAATTTGGTACTCTGAACAAGGATTCATTCGTCCATTCTTTCTCTCTCTCACACACACATCTTTTTTTTTGCAGTACACAAGCCTCGTTGTGGCCTCTCCCGTTGCGGAGCACAGGCTCCAGACGCGCAGGCTCAGCGGCCACGGCTCACGGGCCCAACCGCTCCGCTGCATGTGGGATCTTCCCGGACTGGGGCACGAACCCACGTCCCCTGCATCTGCAGGCCGACTCTCAACCACTGCGCCACCAGGGAAGCCCCAACACACACATCTTTTATATCAACTGTATTCAATTTCTTCTTGCCATTACAGATTTCTGGTCTTCAACATCAGCTGAGTGTTCCCTGATACCTTGTTGTTCTCACCACCTTCACTGAGATTATTATTCTCACTACCTCTGCTCTTGGACTACCCACCCTCACTGTTTGGGGATACTCGCTCTAATTCCTTAGAAGAGCATGTAAGGCCTCAGTCCTTATAGTCCTGTAGTGGATTTCATTGCCTGCCCTCCCCTTCAGTGTTACTGTTTGCCAGAGCTCTGTCCTGGGCTCTCTTCCCTCTGTGTGTTCTCACTTGGAAACTCATCTTTCCTCCGTGGCACCCACGTATGTGCTCAGCACTCTCAAATGCAGAGTACTGGACCGGTTTCTTCTCCATCATTGCAGACCAAAGTAAGTAAAACTCAACATGTCTGAAAATCAACCCATATTTGTCCTCCCAAACATGCGTCTGCCATCTTCCTTAGCTTGGTGAATAGTATGTCCATGCACTAAGTAACCCAGGGCCAAACTTGGGTTTCTGAGACTCACCTCCTCTGCTCATCTCTCGTGTTCAAATCTTCACCTCCTTAACCTTTCCTAAATCTGTCTTTTCCACTAATTCACTCCTAGGCTTCAGTTCAAACCCTTCTCATGTTATTTTGGAGAATTTTAATATTTTCCTAACTGATTTTCCTGCCTCTGTTCTTTTTGCTTTTTTAAAGTTTTTTTTTATGTGGACCATTTTTAAAGTCTTTATTGAATCTGTTACAATATTGCTTCTGTTTTATGTTTTGATTTTTTGGCCGCCAGGCATGTGGGATCTTAGCTCCCCAACCAGGGATCAAACCCACACCCCCCACATTGGAAGGCGAAGTCTTAACCACTGGATCACCAGGGAAGTCCCTTCCTACCTCTATTCTTGCATACCGCTAATTGATTACCCACACTTCTGCCAGAGTGGCTGCTTTAAAATTCAAATCTAACTAAATTACTTCTCTAACTTGCAACCCTTAGGGGCTTCTTATAGCTTCATGGTTCTCGAATGCTCTCAGCATGATGGATAAGGCCTGATACAGCCCGCCCTCTGCCCGACCCTCAGCCTCTTTTCTTCCCTCTGTCACAGGCTATGGTCCAGCCATAGCCCAGAATAAAGGTCGTGAACTGAACAGCTGGAGCAGAATATCCTACAGGCTTTTATCATGTCTAAAAAGATGGTCTTAAAGGCTAAGAATAAGTAGGCTTGATATTTCCTACGCTTCCATCAGCATACACACTGATTTATACATTTTGTTGAATTTTGTCATTATTGGATGTTCTTTCCATAGGCTTCGATCTTATCTATACTGCCTGTTGAGGGCTCATGTGTTGATCTTACACCATATCTGATATTTGCTCCCACTGAGTAAAGAAGCCTTCTTCATGTTCTAACAAAAAATGGAAACATTTCACATCACATTGCCAGGATCTGAGGATCTCTAGCAATAGCACATGTCATTAATTTCAGCCTTTGATAATCCAAGAAGTATGGAAAATTCCCACCTCCTACTCTTTTGCAGGATTCTCAGCTCTGCCAAGTTTTATAGCTCATCAGGATATTTACAAGCTATATGTTGTGCTGTGGAAAAAAGACACCTTCACATCTTCAGTTAGAAGCTTTACAAAGAGCATTCAAATCAAGCCTTGCGGTGAGGGAGGCGGAATACTGGATTCCATTTCCAGCTTTTCCAGGAACAAGGGGTGTGATCGTGGACAAACTTCTAAACCTCCTAGGACTCAGTTTCCTCATTTGTTAAATAGCCTTGGCTGATCTCTAAAATTCCTTCCAGCACTAAAACAAAACAAAACAAAAACTTTGCCAATTTTCTTGCAAATTCCTGCCCAGCTAGGTAACTATAGAATGTTTCCTTTGTGGGGAAGGAAAATATAAATAGGTTTTTTTTTTTTTCCAAACTAAATGGTCCTTCTTTAGAGCCTTCAGCCCTTATGGCCTACAAATCAAGTTATGTCCATTTTTAAGTAGTTGCTGAAAAATTGAGGGCACTTTTTTTTTCTCACCAACTGACCCTGTGAATAACACCCTTTCACAAACACTGACAGTGTAATGTACAGCCTGAAGGGAATTTATTTTGCTTGCTTAAAAAGGAAAATCAGCTTTTCATCTAGCTTTTACTACCCTGAATTTAGGGTGGAAAGATGAATGTTTAAAAACTTGTAACCAGGTTAGTGGCTGATCCTGATGATCATGAGAAGTGAAAAGAGGGAGGTAACCTAGAGGAGTGATTTTTCTAGAGGTTTTCCCATGTCACCTTAACATCCTCAATTCTTTGACAATTCCCCAAGAAGAATACAGGGTTCACCTTTTTCCTTTCAGAAATGTGTAGTGATTGAACTAAAACCAAACAGAAACCACAGCCAGCATTTCAGCCTCATCCAAAGTGGAAATCATGACATGCTCAGGGTGACTATGTTTTCTCTCACCCAGAAATACAATTACAACACAATTTAATTATAAATCATTAATAAATATAATCTGAAATGCAAATCAAAGCTACAATGGGATATCATCTCACACCAGTCGGAATGGCCATCATCAAAAAATCTAGGAACAATATATGCTGGAGAGGGTGTGGAGAAAAGGGAACACTCTTGCACTGCTGGTGGGAATGTGAATTGGTACAGCCACTATGGAGAACAGTTTGGAGGTTCCTTAAAAAACTACAAATAGAACTATCATATGACCCGGCAATCCCACTACTGGGCATATACCCTGAGAAAACCATAATTCAAAAAGAGTCATGTACCAAAATGTTCATTGCAGCTCTATTTACAGTAGCCAGGAGATGGAAACAACCTAAGTGTCCATCATTGGATGAATGGATAAAGAAGATGTGGCACATATATATAATGGAATATTACTCAGCCATGAAAATAAACGAAATGGAGTTATCTTTAGTGAGGTGGATGGACCTAGAGTCTGTCATACAGAATGAAGGTTGCCCACTCTCACCACTCTTATTCAACATAGTTTTGGAAGTTTTAGCCACAGCAGTCAGAGAAGAAAAGGAAATAAAAGGAATCCAAATCGGAAAAGAAGAAGTAAAGCTGTCACTGTTTGCAGATGACATGACACTATACAGAGAGAATCCTAAAGATGCTACCAGAAAACTACTAGAGCTAATCAATGAATTCGGTAAAGTAGCAGGATACAAAATTAATGCACATTCATTTACACTAATGATGAAAAGTCTGAAATTGAAATCAAGAAAACACTCCCATTTACCACTGCAACAAAAAGAATAAAATATCTAGGAATAAACTTAACTAAGAAGACAAAAGACCTGTATGCAGAGAATTATAAGACACTGATGAAAGAAATTAAAGATGATACTAATAGATGGAGAGATATACCATGTTCTTGGATTGGAAGAATCAACATTGTGAAAATGACTCTACTACCCAAAGCAATCTACAGATTCAATGCAATCCCTATCAAACTACCACTGGCATTTTTCACAGAACT
>RJWK010061663.1:0-13008 GCA_004363435.1 Platanista minor
GTAAGGTTAGATTGTTTATTTGAGATTTTTCTTGTTTCTTGAGGTAGCCTTTTATAGCTATAAACTTCCCTCTTAGAACTGCGTTTGCTGAATCCCATAGGTTTTGGATGGTCTTGTTTTCATTGTTATTTCCCTCTAGGTATTTTTTTATTTCCTCTTTGATTTCTTCAGTGATCTCTTGGTTATTTTGTAACGTATTGTTTAGCCTCCATGTTTTTGTGTTTTTTACGTTTTTTTTCCCTGTAATTCATTTCTAATCTCATAGTGTTGTAGTCAGAAAAGATGCTTGATATGATTTCAATTTTCTTAAATTTACTGAGGCTTGATTTGTGACCCAAGATGTGATCTGTCCTGGAGAATGTTCCGTGCACACTTGAGAAGAAAGTATAATCTGCTGTTTTTGAATGGAATGTCCTATAAATATCAATTAAATCTATTTGGTGTCATTTAAAGCTTCTGTTTCCTTATTTATTTTCAGTTTGGATGATCTGTCCATTGGTGTAAGTGAGGTGTTAAAGTCCCCCACTATTATTGTTTTACTGTCGATTTCCTCTTTTATAGCCGTTAGCAGTTGCTTTAGGTATTGAGGTACTCCTATGTTGGGTGCATATATATTTATAATTGTTATACCTTCTTCTTGGAGTGATCCCTTGATCATTATGTAGTGTCCTTCCTTGTCTCTTGTAACATTCTTTATTTTAAAACCTATTTTATCTGATATGAGTATTGCTACTCCAGCTTTCTTTTGATTTCCATTTGCATGGAATATCTTTCTTCCATCCCCTCACTGTCAGTCTGTATGTGTCCCTAGGTCTGAAGTGGGTCTCTTGTAGACAGCATATATATATAGGTCTTGTTTTTGTTTCGATTTAGCAAGCCTGTGTCTTTTGGTTGGAACATTTAATCCATTCACGTTTAAGGTAATTATCGATATGTATGTTCCTATTACCATTTTCTTAATTGTTATGGGTTTGTTGTAGGTCCTTTTCTTTTCCTGTGTTTCCCACTTAGAGAAGTTCCTTTAGCATTTGTTGTAGAGCTGGTTTGGTGGTGCTGAATTCTCTGAACTTTTGCTTGTCTGTAAAGCTTTTGATTTCTCCATCAAATCTGAATGTGATCCTTGCCGGCTAGAGTAATCTTGGTTGTAGGTTCTTCACTTTCATCACTTTAAATATGTCATGCCACTCCCTTCTGCTTTGTAGAGTTTCTGCTGAGAAATCGGCTGTTAACCTTATGGGAGTTCCCTTGTATGTTATTTGTCGTTTTTCCCTTGCTGCTTTCAACATAATTTTTCTTTGCCTTTAATTTTTTCCAATTTGATTATGATGTGTCGTGGCATGTTTCACCTTGGGTTTATCCTATATGGGACTCTCTGAACTTTCTGGATTTGGGTGACTATTTCCTTTCCCATGTTATGGAAGTTTTTGACTATAATCTCTTCAAATATTTTCTCTGGTCCTCTCTCTCTCTCTTCTCCTTCTGAGACCACTATAATGTGAATGTTGTTGCGTTTAATGTTGTCCCAGAGGTCTTTTAGTCTGTCTTCATTTCTTTCCATTCTTTTTTCTTTATTCTGTTCTGCAGCACTGAATTCCACCATTCTGTCTTCCAGGTCACTTATCCATTCTTCAGCCTCAGTTATTCTGCTACTGATTCCTTCTAGTGTAGTTTTCATTTCAGTTATTGTATTGTTCATCTCTGTTTGTTTGTTCTTTAATTCTTCTAGTTCTTTGTTAAGCATTTCTTGCATCTTCTTGATCATTGCCTCCATTCTTTTTCCAAGTTCCTGGATCATCTTCACTATCATTATTCTGAATTCTTTTTCTCGCAGGTTGGCTATCTGCACCTCACTTAGTTATTTTTCTAGGGTTTTATCGTGTTCCTTCATCTGGTACATAGTCCTCTGCCTTTTCATCTTGTCTATCTTTCTGTGAACATGGTTTTCGTTCCACAGGCTGCAGGATTGTACTTTTTCTTGCTTGTGCTGTCTGTCCTCTGGTGGATGAAGCTACCTAAAAGGCTTGAGCAAGTTTTCTGATGGGAGAGACTGGTGGTGGGTAGAGCTGACTGTTCCTCTGGTGGACAGAGCTCAGTAAAACTTTAATCCACTTGTCTGCTGATGGGTGAGTCTGGGTTCCCTCCCTGTTGGTCGTTTGGCATAAGGGGACCCAACACTGGAGCCTACCCAGGCTCTTTGGTGTGGCTAATGGTGGACTCTGGGAGGTCTCTCTCCAAGGAGTACTTCCCAGAACTTCTGCTGCCAGTGTCCTTGGCCTCATGGTGAGACACAGCCATCACCTGTCTCTGCAGGAGACCCTCCAACACTAACAGGTAGGTCTGATTCAGTCTCCTATGGGGTCACTGCTTCTTCCCCTGGGTCCAATGTGCACACTACTTTTTGTGTGCCCTTCAAACGTGGAGTCTTTATTTCCCCCAGTCCTGTCAAAGTCCTGCAATCAAATCTCGCTCACCTTCAAAGTCTGATTCTCTAGGAATTCCTCCTCCCATTGCCGGACCTCCACGTTAGGAAGCTGGACGTGGGGCTCAGAACCTTCACTCCAGTGGGTGGACTTATGTGTTATAAGTGTTCTCCATTTTGTGAGTCACCCACCCAGCAGTTAGGGAATTTGATTTTATTGTGATTGCACCCCTCCTACCATCTCATTTTGACTTCTCCTTTGTCTTTGGATGTGGGGTATCTTTTTTGGTGAGTTTCAGTATTTTCCTGTTGATGATTGTTCAGCAGTTAGTTGTGATTCTGATGCTCTTGCGAGAGGGAGAGAGAGCACATCCTTATACTCCACCATCTTGAACCAATCTCTTTGTTGCCCAGTGTTTTGCTGAAGCATTTGATGTCTTAGCCAGCAGAGAATAGCAAAACCTATTTGCAACACCCTAGGATGAGGGGCTCTACTTTTGCTGGCTGGCCTCTTGCTGGTTCCAGTAGGTGGCAGTACAACACTGCAGGTGTCTGAGTAAGCGCCAGCTTGGACCTCTGTCTCCAGTGAAACTAAAAGAACTGGAGACCCAGGACACTATCCTGAGGTAGGAGGTAAGCTTAATATTTACGAAGCAAGCAGAAGAAAATGATCCTGAAGAGGAAAGTGAGAAGGATCCATCTGATAGACTTGAGTCTAAGAAAAAGCAATGTCTCAAAAAACAATACAAAGAAACAAGGAAAAGATTTTCAAAACTGTATCCAGATTAGCAAAAAGTATGTCCAATGCATTTAGTAATTGTGTGGTTACTGGTAACGTTGATCTTGGTGAGCACTATTTTAGTGGAGGTAAATGCCAGATTCTCCTTTGCTCTTCTCCTTCTTTTATCTATTGGATATTTCTTGAGCTACATCTGAGGATGTAGAAATAAAAGCAACACTCTTGTCTGCTCTTAAGCAGCTCACAGTCTCATGGAGGAACCAGCTAGAGCAGCAAAGCATTAAAATGTAGTTGTGAAACTATGGGGTCACTTAGAATGACTGCATGATATAACTCTGTGTTATCAAAGGAGGCTGCTGGGAGAGAAGTTAATATGTGTGGTTCCTTTGAACAACAGGGGAAGTATGTTACATAATGAGGATGAACAAGGGTAATATCTGAGAAGCCAGAGAACTTAGCTAATCCAAAAAACTGAAGATATTTTAATGTGGTTGAAAGAAAAGGAAAGAAAACCAGGTCCATAGTGCTAAGGTTTTAGTGTCCAAGATTAAGAGTTTGGATTTTATCCTGAAGCCTTTCAAGGAGATTTAAAGAAAGGATTTGGAGGGGCTTCCCCTGGTGGCACAGTGGTTGAGAGTTCGCCTGCTGATGCAGGGAACACGGGTTCGTGCCCCAGTCCGGGAAGATCCCACATGCCGCGGAGCGGCTGGGCCCGTGAGCCACGGCTGCCGAGCCTGCGCGCCCGGAGCCTGTGCTCCACAACGGGAGAGGCCACAACAGTGAGAAGCCTGCATACCGAAAAAAAAAAAAAAAAAAAAAAGAACAGTTAGTGTGTTGGGGGGAGTGAAAATGCAAGGTTGTCAAATGCATTTGAATTTAAGAGATCAGCAACCTAAAATAACTATATGTGTGGGTGTGTATATACAGATAGATACAGATAGATAGTTATGTACAATGGAGGGAATATAGTCAATAACTAATATTTTTATATGATGACATCATAACTAGACTTATCGTGGTGATCATGATAGCTCCATGAACTTGGATGTCAAAATCTCTTTCCAGATTTGGGAAATTCTCAGCCATTATTTCTTTTTGTTTATTTTTTGTGTTTGTTTTAGAACTTTCTTATTTTTTTTAACATCTTTATTGGAGTATAATTGCTTTATAATGGTGTGTTAGTTTCTGCTTTATAACAAAGTGAATCAGCTATACATATACATATAACCCCATTACTACTCCTTCTTGTGTTTCCCTCCCACCCTCCCTATCCCACCCCTCTAGGTGGACACAAAGCACCAGGCTGATCTCCCTGTGCTATGTGGCTGCTTCCCACTAGCTAGCTATTTTACATTTGGTAGTGTTTATATGTCCATGCCACTCTCTCACTTCGTCCCAGCTTACCCTTCCCCCTCTCTGTGTCCTCAAGTCCATTCTCTACATCTGCGTCTTTAGTCCTGTCCTGCCCCTAGGTTCTTCAGAACTTCTTTTTTTTAGATTCCATATATATGTGTTAGCATACAGTATTTGTTTTTCTCTTTCTGACTTCCTTCACTCTGTACGACAGACTCTAGGTCCATCTACCTCATTACAAATAACTCAATTTCTTTTCTTTCTATGGCTGAGTAATATTTCATTGTATATATGTGCCACATCTTCTTTATTCATTCATCTGTCGATGGACACTTAGGTTGCTTCCATGTCATGGCTATTGTAAATAGAGCTGCAATGAACATTGTGGTACATGACTTTTTGAATTATGGTTTTCTCAGGGTATATGCCCAGTAGTGGGATTGCTGGGTCATATGATAGTTCTATTTTTAGTTTTTTAAGGAACTTCCATACTGTTCTCCATAGTGGCTGTATCAATTTACATTCCCACCAACAGTGTAAGAGTGTTCCCTTTCCTCCACACCCTCTCCAGCATTTATTGTTTCTAGATTTTTTGAAGATGGTCATTCTGATCTGTGTCAGGTGATACCTCATTGTAGTTTTGATTTGCATTTTTCTAATGATTAGTGATGTTGAGCATTCTTTCATGTGTTTGTTGGCAATCTGTATATCTTCTTTGGAGAAATGTCTATTTAGGTCTTCTGCCCATTTTTTGGATTGGGTTGTTCATTTTTTTGACATTGAGCTGCATGAGCTGCTTGTAAATTTTGGAGATTAATCCTTTGTCAGTTGCTTCATTTGCAAGCATTTTCTCCCATTCTGAGGGTTGTCTTTTCGTCTTGTTTATGGTTTCCTTTGCTGTGCAAAAGCTTTTAAGTTTCATTAGGTCCCATTTATTTATTTTTGTTTTTATTTCCATTTCTCTAGGAGGTGGGTCAAAAAGGATCTTGCTCAGCGATTATTTCTTAAAGTAAGCTTTCTGCCCCTTTTTCCTCCTCTTCTCCTTCTGGGTCTCCAATCATGTGTAGACTGTTTATTTTAATGTTAGCCCATAATTCACATAGGCTTTCTTTGCTCTTTTTCATTGTTTTTTCTTCTCTGAGAGAATGATTCAAAGGACCTGTCTTCTAGTTCACTAATTCTTCTGTTTGGTTGAGTCTGTTGTTGAAGCTCTCTATGGACTCTTTCAGTTTAGTTACTGTATTCTGCAACATAGGACTTTTGTTTTGGGTTTGTTTGTTTTTGTTTTTTTAATGGTTTCTATTTCTTTGTTGAACTTTTCATTTTGTTCATGCACTGTTTTCCTAATTTTATTTAGTTGTCTCTCTGTGTTTTCTTAGAGTTCACTGAATTTAAGAAGATTATTCTGAATTCTTTGTCAAACACTTTGTAAATCTCCATTTCTTTAGGGTCAGCCTTTGGAGCTTTATTAGTTTCCTTTGATGGTGTCATGTTTCCTTGATTATTCATGATCTTTGTGGTCTTGAATTGGTTTCTGCACATTTGATGAAGTAGGCACCTCTTCCAGTCTTTAAATACTAGCTTCAGCAGGCAAAGCCCTTTAACAGTCAGCCCATCCAGAGATCCAGAGATCCTGAGTGAGCTTGCTTCTTGAGTCTTTGTTCTGGCAAGTATGGTGCCTGGGTCAGCAGACTGGCAGGCCTGGTGTTTGGGTTCATTTGTTCCTGGGTCCATGGGTTGGGCCCAGAGCCTGGGTTCACTTGGGTGGGTCTGATGCATAAGTCTGTGGTGGGGACCCTGGGATATGTGTCCAAATGGGAAGACCTGTCTTCTAGGACCACAGGGGTCAATCAAGGCTACGAAGGCTAGTCAACCAAGGCTAGTCTCATAATTTCCCTGCAGATTCCTTTGGATTTTCTACATCAGCAGTAATGTGATCTAAACCAAGGCTACCAAGGTACCAGTGAGATGAGCCTGACATCTGGGTCTAAAGGGATCAGTCAGGTGCTGGGATGGGCCAGGAACCTTGTTTTGTGGGAGCCAGCCTAGAGGCTGGGGACATGAGGATTTGCTTGGACCTAGGGTGATCCTGGAGCCTGAGGCCACAGCTGCTGTCCTGAAGGTTGGGTCCGAGGGAAGTCATCTGGCACTGGGGCAGACCAGGAGCCTGGGTCTGTAAGAGATTATCTAAAGTCTAGATCTGCAGGAACCAGCCTGGCAGGCAGGCTGGCAGCTTGGGGTGTGGCAGCGTGGGCCCAGCTGGAGTCTGGGTTCATAGAAGCTTAGATTCATGGGAGCTGGTTGGGAACTGGGCCCACAATAGTCATGAGCTAAGGAAGCTGGCTTGCTCTGGGGTGGTCCAGGAGGCTGGGTTCACTGGAGTCCACCAGGAGCCTGTTGTCACAGAAGCTGCCTGGAGCCACTGGAGTTGTTCAAACTGATGTTTCTAGGGGGCGACAGGCACTAAAAAATCCTACACCACCATCTTGCTCATTTTACTCCTGTCTTTTCTAAGACTGAATTTTTCTATACACTTGCTAATCACAATACCTGTGTGTTCTTTTTGTGAGTTTTTACTAACTGTAACTGCATTCATTTGCCCAATTTAACTGTGGAGTCAATACTGACTACTTACATGAGATCAGAGCTGGTCACAGCTTGTCAAGGGCACATGGTAGCGAGTTCTTCCAGTGTGCTTTCTAGTCTTAGTATCAATTTGATGTGATTTTCATTTTAATGTGCTAACACAGTCTACCGTCTTTACATCAAAATATGGTATTTTATATAAAAATCCACCTTAATTTCCACAAAATGGCTCCCAGAGTGATCTGTAAATCTGTTTGTACTAATTTGCACAGCTGCTAAGTAACTGAAATATGTTGAGCTTCTACCACATCCCCCCCTCCTTTTTCTGAAAAAGATTTAAATTACAGTCAGCCTTCCATATCCATGTTCCTAGAATCCACAGATACAGAGGGTGATTGTAAAGGACTTGAGCATCCAGGGTATCTTGCTATGGAGTGGGCAGTCCTAGACTCAATCTCCCATGGATACCAAGGGACTACTGTATATGATTATGTCATAATTTACAATTGGTGGTATGAACTCTGTGAAAACAGAGACTAGGTGTAGCAGACATCTCCATGTTTGTCAACTTACACACACCCTCAGTCTCCCACCTACCTCCCCCATCCCTCTTACCTAAGCCTGGCACATGGCACACATATCTGTGCCGGCAGATAGCAGCAAAGAGTCAGGGAATCAGAGATGAGGTATCAGTTAGGAGTGCTGTGGCCTACCTGAAGGGGTCAGGTGGCTTTTCTGCAATCGGGAGGAAGCTGGAACATAAACGCAGAGGGCAGAGGGCAAGTGCAGACGCAGAGCAGGCATATGGCTCAACAGCATTCCTCACATAAAGACTGGGACTAGGGGACGTCCCTGGTGGTCCAGCGGTTAAGACTTTGCCTTCCAGTGCAGGGAGTGCGGATCAGGGAGCTAAGATTCCATATGCTTCCTGGCCAAAAAACTAAAACATAAAAACAGAAGCAATATTGTAACAAATTCAATAAAGACTTAAAAAAAAAAAACGCTGGAACTTCATTTGTTTATGCTTACGGCCCAAGGCCTGGCTCTTTATAACTGATTAGAAGCTATTTAAAATGAATTATAATTAAAATAATAGCTAATGTTTACTGAGTACTTACTAGGATGTAATCTTGAACTATGTCAAGATTAGTAAACAAGTGTTAACCTGTGAGCCAAGTTAGAAAAATATCTTGTATATGATATGGTTGTTTGCTGGAGTCCTGTTCACTCTTTTATTAGTTCTCATAATTTGCCTGCAGATTCCTTTGGATTTTCTACAGCAACAGTAATGTGATCTAAAAATACGATAATTTGTGTCTCCTTTTCTAATCCACATACATTTTTATTTTTCTTGTCTCATTGCTTTGGCCAAGACACCAGTTAATTAATAAATAGTAGCAGTAACTGGAGAAATTCTTACCTTATTACTGACTTTGATAGTATTGCTTCTAAAGGCTCACAACTTAAATATGATGTTTGCTGTAGTTTTCTACAAATTTTTGCAATTATGAGTGAGTACTGAATTTTACCAAGTTTTTATTAAATCTTCTGAGATTTTACCAATTAACAAGAAGTCATTTTTAAAGATTCCACCATTATTTCAATGAAAGAAAGATAGATAGATATATTAGAAAGGCTATAAAAACACATGATCAGTCTACTCATTCCAGAGAAGATGAAGTGGGCACACTTCTCTCTACTTTCCCAAGTACAGATAAAAACCTTGGACATTACATATAAAACACAAACACAAGAAGATTCTAAAAGGTGGAGAGAAGAAGTACTGGTTAGGGACCTCACGATCCAAGGAATGACATGGTGGTTAGTTCCCTGGGTTCCTTTTTGTCATGTATATACCTTGGGCTGTGTGTTAAACAAGTCTGTAACCCAGAAACGCCAATCCCAAGAGAACTCTTCTCTCTTTAGGAAAAAGATGAGAAAAGAGATAGCCTAGCAAGACAGAAACCTTTAGGTAATAATCACCTTATTCTGGCCAAATGCCATTGGAAAAATGTGGGACCCCCACACCATCAGCAAGGCCAAGAGGAAGGCCTAGACCTCCATCTCTCTTGGCAGTAAGGAGGAATCCTTACTTTTCCCAACTGGGGTGACATCAGAAGAGGCTGAGTGGGAAGACTGAACTTCCATTCCCACCCTGAATTAATGAGGCACTACTTCCCTCTCTTGCTTGGGGTATTATTGAGCAAGGACAAGGGAAAATTTGGATTTTCACAACCACCCAGTGGTAATAACATCACCTACCCCACCACCACAGTGTCAAAAATCACTCACCATACCAAAAACCAGGAAAACATAAACTTGAATGAAGAAAAGGCAATCAATAGGCATCAAAACCAAGATGACAGATGTTGGAATTATCTGACAAGGATTTTAAAGCAGCCATCATAAAAATGCTTCAACAAGTAATTATAAAACCCTGGAAATGAAAAAAAGACAAAACCATTAGAAAGTCTCAGCAAAAGAACAGAATATATGAAGAAGAAACATAGGGAAGTTTTGGAAGTGAATAATGCAGTAAATGAAATTTAAAAGTCACTTGACAGGCTTAATAGAAAAATAGAGATTATAAAGGAAAGAATCAGTGTACTTGAAGATAGAAAATGCCCAACCTGAACAACAGAAAGAAAATTGAAAAAAATTAACAGAGACTCAGAGCTCTACGGGGGCAACAATAGAAGATCTAACATTCTTGTTATCAAAGGCTCAGAATGAGAGGAGAAAAAATAAGAATGCTGGGCTAAAGAAAGAAAAACTATCCAAAAGGTATTGAAATTTCTCCAAACTTGGCAAAAAGCACAAATCTACAAATTCAAGAAACTGAATGAACCCCAAAGAAACTCAGAGAAATACATACCAAGACACATTATAATCAACCAGCTGAAAACTAACAAAAAAGAAAAGAAACTTCATAACAGAGAGAAACAACACATTAACTACAGGGGAAAACAATTTAAATGACTGCTGATTTCTCATCAGAAACCAATGCGGGCAAGAGGAGTAGCATAACATTTTTCAAGTGCTGAAAGAGAAGAACTGTCATCTAAGATTCTGTACCCAAGGTCAGCAAGATCAAGCGCCTTACAAAAGGTGGTAAAAAGGGAGCCAAGAAGAAAGTGTTTGAACCATTTTCTAAGAAAGATTGTGATGTGAAAGAATCAGCTATGTTCAATATAAGAAATATTGGGAAAACACTAGTCATGACAACTCAAGGAACGAAAATCGCATCTGATGGCCTCAAGGGTCATATTTTTGAAGTGAGCCTTGCTGATCTGCAGAATGATGAAGTTGCATTTAGAAAATTCATGCTAATTACTGAGGATGTTCAGGGCAAAAACCGCCTGACTAATTTCCATGGCATGAATCTTACCCATAACAAAACGTGCTCCATGGTCAAAAAATGTCAGACCATGATTGAAGCTCACATTGATGTCAAGATTACCTATGGTTATTTGCTTCATCTATTCCGTACGGGTTTTACTAAAAAACACAACAATCAGATTCGGAAGACCTCTTATACCCAACACCAGCAGATCCTCCAGATCCGCAAGAAGATGATGAAAATCATGACCCAAGAGGTGCAGACAAATGACTTGAAAGAGGGTAAATAAATTCATTCCAGGCAGCACTGGGAAAGACAGAAAAGGCCTGCCAATCTATTTATCCACTCCATGATGCCTTTGTTAGAAAAGTAAAAATGCCGAAGAAGCCCAAGTTTGAATTGGGAAAACTCATGGAGCTACATAGTGAAGGTAGTAGTTCTGGAAAAGCTACTGGGGATGCAGCAGGTGCTAAAGTTGAATGAACTGATGGATATGAGCCACGAGTCCAAGAATCTGTTTAAAAATCAGACGTCTAATGGTGACAAATAAAAGATCTTATCTGTGGAAAAGAAGTAGAATTCTATGCCCAGGAAATGAAGGTGAAATCAAGACATCCTCATTGTGAAGGAAAACTAAAAGTATTTGTCACCAGCAGACCGACCCTAAAAGAATGGCTAAAGGAATATCTTGAAACAGAAAGAAAAAAGAAGGAAACTTGGAACATCAGGAACAAAGAGCAATGGAAAGAGTAAAAATATGGGTTAAATATCATGGACTCTCCGTCTCCTCATTTCTTTCTTTCTATTGGCTGCACCAGGCAGCTTGCAGGATTTTAGTTCCCCCAAAAGGGATTGAACCCAGGCCTGGAAGTGAAAGTACTGAGTCCTAACCACTGGACCACCAGGGAATTCCCTATTCTTCTCCTCTTGTGTTTTCTAAATTATATTTGACAATTGAAGCAAAAATTATAACATTACCTGATACGGTTCTCAATATGTGGAGTGGATAGAGTTAAGATAAGCTATTAAGGAGTGATGGTAAAGGAATCTTGTAAGGGTAATGTTTCTACAGGCTAGTTGAACTGGTAAAAAGCCAACATCAGTAAACCATAAGTTACTTATGTTTAATGTAATGCCTTGAGCAGCCTTTTAAACATCTATTCAAAGAGATACACTCAAGATACACTATAGATAAATCAAAATGGAATTATTAAAAAAAATATTCAAATAACCTACAGGATGGCCAGGAAAGTAAAACAGAGGAATAAAAAACAGAAGAAACAAGAAGAAAACAAGTAATAAAATGGCAGACTTAAGTCATAATATATCAATAATTACATTATATAAGTCAGTGGAACAGAATAGGTAGCCCAGAATATACCCACACAGGTATGATCAACTGCGTTTTGACAGAGGTATAAAAGCAATTCAAAATAGACAACTAATGAAAACATACTGCATAGCACAGGGGACTTTACTTAATGCACTGTGGTAACCTAAGTGGGAAGGAAATACAAAAAAGAGGGAATATATGTATATGTATAGCTGATTCACTTTCCTGTACTAACACAACATTGTAAAGCAACTATACTTCAATAAAAATTAATTTTAAAATAAAAAGCAATTCAATATAGAAAGGACAGTCTTTTCAACAAATGGTGCTAGAACAATTGGACAACCATATATTATGGATATAAGGCTCTTGTGGAATAAATGTATTACAAATATGTTCTCTCACTACGTGGCTTTCCTTTTTACTGTTATAATGGTTTCTTTTGATTGAAAGAACTTCTTAATTTTTCTGTACTATACACTAAGCCTTCATTTTCTCATCTGTAAACTAGGCATTATGGTAGTATTTCACTCACAGGGTTGTTATGAGGAATAAATAAAAGAATGCAGGTACTCCTGGTACTTAGCAAAGCTCAATAGATATTATTATTATCCCCAGTGCCACCCTTTTGTTCTCCGTATAACCTTCTATTTCCTTCCATGTTCCCTATTCTGAGTCTCTGAAAGGTCATATGGTGTAACAGAAAATGCTGGCCATATGGAGAATATTGAAATGACTCATTCTCAATCTCATGACCCCACCTACTTAAAAAAATCCCAGCAGGGGAAGAGATATAAGAGGGTGACTACAAGAGGGAAGTGGGTTCATTTTAGTGACTGACATCCAAAGAGCAATATGCTTGCTTCCACAGCATGCTTCGCCTTCATCTTTCTCCTCTGCCAGCTCACAGGTGAGTCCAGCAAGATCTTCCTGTTTTCCTGACTGCCTACCCCATCCTGCGTGTAGCTCCAGGCTCCTGGCTGCACTCTGGGCCTCTGGCTCAAATTAGGAGGCTCTGCTCCCTCATCTAATGTTGCTTTTATTTATTTATTTTTTTAACATCTTTACTGGAGTATAATTGCTTTACAATGGTGTATTAGTTTCTGCTTTATAACAAAGTGAATCAGTTATACATATACATATGTTCCCATATCTCCTCCCTCTTGCATCTCCCTCACTCCCACCCTCCCTATCCCACCCCTCTAGGTGGTCACAAAGCACCGAGCTGATCTCCCTGT
>RJWK010061664.1:0-13001 GCA_004363435.1 Platanista minor
TGTTTTGGTGTGTGGCTTTATTATGATTTTAGGCAGCCTCTCTGCTAATGGGTGGGGTTGTGTGCCTGTCTTGCTAGTTGTTTTGTATAGGGTGTCCAGCACTGTCTCTTGCTGGTCGTTAACTGAAGCTGGGTGCTGGTGTTGAGATGGAGATCGCTGCGAGATTTTTTCCGTTTGATATTATGTGGGGTTGGGAGGTCTCTTGTAGACTGGTGTCCTGAAGTTGGCTCTCCCACTTCAGAGGCACAGCACTGACTCCTGGCTGCAGCACCAAGAGCCTTTCATCCACACGGCTCAGAATGAAAGGGAGATAAAGTAGAAAGGAAGAAAGAAAGAGAGGGGGGGGAGGGAGGGAGGAAGGAAGGAAGAAAGGAAGGATAAAATAGAATAATGTTAGATAAACTAAGGTTATTAAAATAAAAAATTATTAAGATAGAAAAAGAATTTTTTTAAAGTTAAAAAAACAAAAAATAAACCCCAGATAGATAGAACCCTAGGACAAATGGTGAAAGCAAAGCTATACAGACAAAATCTCACACAAAAGAATACACATACACACTCATAAAAAGAGGAAAAGGGGGAAAAAGAAATCTTGCTCTCAAAGTCCACCTCCTCAATTTGGGATGATTCGTTGTCTATTCATGTATTCCACAGATGCAGGGTACATCAAGTTGATTGTGGGGATTTAATCTGCTGCTCCTGAGACTGCTGGGAGAGATTTCCCTTTCTCGTCTTTGTTCGCACAGCTCCAGGGGCTCAGCTTTGGGTTTGGCCCCGCCTCTGCGTGTAGGTCACCGGAGGGCATTTGTTCTTCGCTCAGATAGGACGGGGTTAAAGGAGCAGCTGACTCGGAGCGCTGGCTCACTCAGGCCGGGGGGAGGGAGGGGCACTGAGTGCGGGGTGAGCCTGCGGCGGCAGCGGCCAGCGGGACATTGCACCAGCCTGAGGCGTGCTGTGCGTTCTCCCGGGGAAGCCGTCCCTGGATCACGGGACCCTGGTGGTGGTGGGCTGCACAGGCTCCGGGAGGAGAGGTGTGGATAGTGACCTGTGCTCGCACACAGGCTTCTTGGTGGCGGCAGCAGCAGCCCTAGCGTCTCAGGCCCGTCTCTGGGCTCCGCGCTGTCAGCCGCGGCTCACGCCCATCTCTGGAGCTCTTTTAAGCGGCGCTCTTAATCCCCTCTCCTCGCGCACCAGGAAACAAAGAGGGAAGAAAAAGTCTCTTGCCTCTTCGGCAGGTCCAGACCCCTCCCGGACTCCCTGCCAGCTAGCCGTAGTGCACCAGCCCCCTGCAGGCTGTGTTCACGCCGCCAACCCCAGTCCTGTCACTGCGCGCCGACCGAAGCCCGAGCCTCAGCTCCCAGCCCCGCCCGCCCCGGCGCGGGAGCAGACAAGCCTCTCGGCCTGGTGAGTGCCGGTCGGCGCCGATCCTCCGTGCGGGAATCTCTCCGCTTTGCCCTCCGCGCTTCTGTGGCTGCGCTCTCCTCCGCGGCTCCGAAGCTTCCCCCCTCCGCCACCCGCAGTCTCCGCCTGCGAAGGGGCTTCTAGTGTGTGGAAACCTTTCCTGCTTCACAGCTCCCTCCCACTGGTGCCAGTCCCGTCCCTATCCTTCTGTCTCTGTTTTTTCTTTTTTTTTTTTTTTTTTGTTTGCCCTACCTAGGTACGTGGGGAGTTTCTTGCCTTTTGGGAGGTCTGAGGTCTTCTGCCAGCGTTCAGTAGGTTTTCTGCAGGAGTTGTTCCACGTGTAGATGTATTTCTGGTGTATCTGTGGGGAGGAAGTTAATCTCCGCGTCTTACTCTTCCGCCATCTTGTCTCTCTCCTGTATTATTTTTTTAGATTCCACATATGAGTCATATCATATATTATTTGTCATTCTCTGTTTGGCTTACTCCACTAAGTATAATATTCTCTATCTGTGTTGCTGCAAATGGCAGTATCTCTTTTTTTATGGCTGGAGTAATAGTCCATTGTATATATATATGTATACCACATCGTCCTAAGCCAGAAGTCTGTTGATGGATACTTGGGTTGTTTCTCTCTCTCGGCTATTGTAAATAGTGCTGCTGCGAACATTGAGGTGCATGTATCTTTTCAATTAGAGTTTTCTGGGGTTTCTTTTCCAGATATTTATCCAGGAATGGGATTGCTAGATCATCTGGTAGCTCTGTCTTTAGTTGTTCAAGGAACCTCCATACTATTTTCCATAGTGACTGCAATAATTTACATTCCCACCAACAGTGTATAAGGGTTCCCTTTTCTCCACACCCTCTCCAGCATTTATTATTTGTAGACTTTTTGATGATAGCCATTCTGAATGGTGTGAGGTGATACCTCATTGTGGTTTTGATTTGCATTTCTCTAATAATTAGTTATGTTGAGTATCTTTTCATGTACTTGTTAGCTATCCATATGTCTTTGGAGAAATGTCTGTTTAGGTCTTCTGCTCATTTTTTGATTGATTGGGTTGCTTGTTTTTTCAATATTGAGTTGTATGAGCTGTTCGTATATTTTGGATATTAACCTCTTGTTGGTCACATCAGTTGCAAATATTTTCTCCCATTCCATAGGTTATCATTTTGTTTTGTTGATGGTTTGCATTGCTGTGCAAAAGCTTTTAAGTTTGATTAGGTCTCATTTGTTTATTTTCTGCTCTTATTTCTTTTGCCTTGGGAGACTGACCTAAGAAAATATTGCTGTGATTTATGGCTGAGAATGTTTGGCCTATGTTCTGTTCTAGGAGTTTTACGGTGTCAGGTCTTATTTTTAGGCTTTTAAACCATTTTGAGTTCATTTTTGTATATGGTATGAGTAATTTAATTTCATTGATTTATATGTAGCTGTCCAGCTTTTCCATCACCACTTGTTGAAGAGACTGTCTTTTCTCCATTGTATATTCTTGCCTCCTTTGTCATAGATTAACTTACTGTAGGGTGTGTGGGTTTATTTCTGGGTTCTCTATTCTGTTACATTGATCTATGTGTCTGTTTTTGTGCCAATACCACGCTATTTTGATTACTATAGCTTTATAATATATTCTGAAGTCTGGAAGTGTTAAAAGCATTTCCATTTTAAAATTGCCTATAAGGGGTGTGATTCTGAAGTATATTTCTGTCAACTCTTCTTGCCTTTTATAAGGTTTTTTCTTTTATGTTTGCTTTTTTTTCATTGAAGTAGAACATACAAAGAGAACAGTTCATAAATCATAAGGGGCAACAACTTGATGACATTTTACAAAGCGAACACATGCATGTAAAACCACCGAGACTAAAACATAGAACATTACTGGTGCCCAGAAACCTATATTATGACCTTATGTAGTCATTACACCTGAAAGTTAACCACTCTTCTGACCTATGTCACTATATATTCGTTTTGCTTGTTTTTTAAACGTTATACAAACAGAATTATCAATCATGTACATTTTTATGCTGGTTTCTTTTGTTCAGTGCACTGATTTTTGGATCTGTCCATATTTGTTGCAGGTAGGGATATTTGATTATTTCATGGCTGTGTAGTATTCCATTATATGGATACCACACTTGTATTTATTCACTCAATTGTTGATAAACATTCACACTGTTTCCAGTTTGTGACTATTTCTAATAATGCTACTAAGAACATCTTGTTCATGCCTTTTGGAGAACATATTTATGCATTTCTGTTTGATATATACTTTGTGCAGTAGGCAGAATTCTATGATGATAACCAATGATGCTTAACTTTGTATAATCTCCTCTCACTGAATGTGGATGGAACCTGTGGATATAATAATAATCAATAAGATATCACTCCCATGATTGTGTTAAATTGTATGGCGGGGGGAGGATTTTTCAGGTGTAATTCAGGTCACAGTCGATCTTAGGACAGGGAGATTATTTGGGGGTGGGCCAGACCTAATTGAGTGAGCACTTACAAGGGCCTTGGCCCTTGCTGAAAGAGCTGAAGCATGAGAGAGTATTTGGAGGGGGCCACAGGGTGAGGAAGTGCAGGCAGCCTCTAGGAGGTGAGTGCTGCTCCAGGCTGACAGCCAGCAATGAAATGGGGGCCTCATTCCTCCAGCAGCTGGGAACTGAATTCAACTAACAAGGTGGGAGAATTTGGAAGGGACTCTTCCCCAGAGCCTCCAGAAAGGAACACAGCAAGTCCACCATCATCTCATCCTGTTAGCCCCTAGCAGGGAAGCTGGTCACACTGGGCACAGACTTCTGACCTGCACAACTGTGAGCTAATAAATGAGGGCTGTTTTAAGTTGCTGAGTGTGGTCATTTGTTCCATATCAATAGAAAACTAACATAGGTTTTGATACCTGGATGTGGGGTGCTGCCATTGCAAACCCCTAAAAATGTGGGTGTGGCTTTGGAACTGAGTATTGGCTGAAGACTGGAAGAATTTTGATGTCAAAATACTGGAGAAAGACTAAGCTGTCTTTCTTAATTGCCTTGGACAGACTGTTAGTAGAAATCAGCTGAATTTCCAGACTGCTTTGGAATTCTGACTCCTTTCTGCCTTCTATGTCCCCCCCCATATTACACCATAATGTGTATAGCTGTTATCCTATGCCAGTCCCACTATTGTGTTTAAGGGAAGATAGTTTGTCACTTTAGTATCACCAGTACACAGTTGGAGAGGGATCGTGCCCCAGGAATTGTACTGTATGGATTATACCAAGGAACCTCATGCATGCTTGATTTAGATGATTGAGATGATAAGATTTTGGACTTTGAGCTGATAAGAGTTAGAAGAGCTTTTGGAATTGAGCTGATGCTATAATACCATGAGTAATTTGGAAACTGTGAGATGAGGTGAATGACTATTCTATGTGGGACGGACTGGATTGCCTGGGGCCAGAGGGAAGAATTCTAAGATGACTCCTAATGACCGTTGACCTAGTATAAACTCCTCTGGTTAAGTGTGAGAAGAGCCTGGTATTATGATGCCATATTGCTTCTGTGATTATGTTACATTATATGGGGAAAGGTTTTGCAGATATATTGAGGTCCCAAATCAGGACTTTCAAATATGGAGGTACCCTGAGTGAGTCAGACCCAACCAGGTGAGACTTTAAACTGGCCTGTGCGCTTTCTAGGAGATTCAAGTTGTGAGAGAATTATATGGAGAGATTGATGTTACAAGAAACTGTTAGAAATCTCTAGGAGCTAAAAGTGGAACTAAATTCTGCCAATAACTTGAATGAGCTTGGAAGTGGATTCTTCTGAAGAGCACTCAGAAAGAAACACAGCCTGGATGTCTAAATTAGTTTGGGCTGCTGTAACAAATTACTATAGACTGAGTAGCTTAAACAACAAAAATTTATTTCTCACAGTTCTAGAGGCTGGGAAGTCCCATATCACGGAGTTTGGTGTCTGGTGAAGGCCTGCTTCCTGGTTTGCAGATGGCCACCTTACTGTATCTTCACACAGAGAGAGAGCTCTGTTCTTTTCATCCCCTTATAAGGGCACCAGTCCCATCATGGGGCTCCACTGCCATGACCCATCCAAACCTAATTACCTTCCAAAGGCTCCACCTCCAAATTCTACCACATTGGGGATTAGGGTTTTAACATGTGGACTTTAGGAGAGACACAAACATTCAGTCCATAGCACTGGCCGACTGATTTCTCAGGCTGACTTCACCCTGTGCGACAACTGAGCAGAGAACCCAGCCATGCCATGCATGGACTTCTGAACCGACAAAACTGGGAGCTAATAAATGGACATTGTTTTAAGCCACTAAGTTTGTGGTAATTTGTTATGCAGGAATAGAAAGCTAATACAGATGGAGTTTCTGGGTTATAGAAAAGGCATAAATTCAGCTTTGATACTGCCAAACAGTTTTCCAAGTGGTATTACCAATTTATACTCCCACCAGCAGTTAGAGTTCCACTTCTTTATTTTCTCCACCTCTTGATACTGGTTGTCATTTTGACTATTCTGGTAGATATTTACTGATATCTCATTGTAATTTAAATTTGCGTATCCCTCATGACTGAGTTTGGGCAATCTTTTGTTTATTGGTCAGTTGGATGTCCCATATTGTGACGTGCCTGTTGAAATATTGCGCCAATGTTCAATTGCATTGGCTTTTTTTCTTCTTGATTTTATTCTGTATGTAAGATATTTTTTGGATGTGTGTGTGAATATATATTTTTTCAACGTTTTCCTTTATTGTCAGTGCTTTTTCTGTCCTGTTTCAGATATCATCATCTACTCCAAGGTCATGAAGATATGTTTATACATTATACATGTATACAATTCTTTCTTTTATTGAAGTACAGTTGATAATATGCTTATACATTATTTTCCAGCTTTATTTTCTGGAATTAATTTTTGTGTATGATGTAAGTTTGGAGCCAAAGTTATTTTTTCCACAAGGATGGATATACAATTAATCTAGTTCCACTTATTTAAAGGCCTGTCCTTCCTCCCAAGCACTGCATTGGTACCTTTGTTGTAAATCAGGTGAAAATTGTGTGTGTGTGTGTGTGTGTGTGTGTGTGTGTGTGTGTGTGTATAGCCATATATGTGTGCGTCTGTTTGTGGAATCTTTTCTTTGTTCCATTGATCTATTTGTCTATGATTTTACACAAATCACACTATCTTTTGTTTTGTTTTGTTTAACATCTTTATTGGAGTATAATTGCTTTACAATAGTGTGTTAGTTTCTGCTTTATAACAAAGTGAATCAGTTATACATATACATATATCCCCATATCTCTTCCCTCTTGCATCTCCCTCCCTCCCACCCTCCCTATCCCACCCCTCTAGGTGGTCACAAAGCACCGAGCTGATCTCCCTGTGCTATGCGGCTGCTTCCCACTAGCTATCTATTTTACGTTTGGTAGTGTATATATGTCCATGCTACTCTCTCACTTTGTCCCAGCTTACCCTTCCCCCTCCCCGTGTCCTCAAGTCCATTCTCTAGTAGGTCTGTGTCTTTATTCCCATCTTGCCCCTAGGTTCTTCATAACCATTATTTTTAATCACACTATCTTAATGATTATGGCTTTATAGTTGCCCTTGCAATGTAGTTTTGAAAGTCCTTCAAGTTTCTTCTTCTGGATGGCTTTGGCTGTTCTTGAATCTTTGATATTCACATATATTTTAGAATCAGTTGGCTAATTTCCATTTACAAAAAATCAGCTGGGATTTCAACGGAAGTTAGATTGAATCCATAAATCATTTTGATGAGAAATCTCTCTTTGATTTAATTTTCATAATGTCTTCTAATCAATGAACATGATATATCTCCAATTTATCTAGGTCTTCTTTAATATCTCTCAGAAATGTTATATAGATTTCTGGGCAGAGGTCTTGTGAATATCTTTTATTAGATTTGTTCCTAGGTATTTGATGTTTTCTGTTTTATAGTGAATGGCATTAAAATTTTTTCTTTATCATTTTTGAAGCTAAAATATAGAAATGCAACTCAATTTTGTAATATTGACCTTATATCCAGCAATCATGCTAAATTTATTTATTAATTATAATATTTGATATATCCATTCTTTAAGTTATTTTATGTAAACAATCTGTTATGTCTCTTCTATTTTTTAAAAGCTGAGAAACCATTCCCCAAAGACCCCAAAGCTACTTATATTTATATCTCATTAACCACAACTGGGAAATATACATTCACAAACCAGTCACTGGAATAGTAATGAGGTTACTATGACCTGGTTAGTCAAACACACTGCCCTTTATATATCAAATACATTGCATGATGATTATGATGCCACAATTTTTCCTTATTTTAACCAAATATATAAATATTTACATATTAATACTTTGATTAGAAGGTTGAGAATCAGTAAATATATGATGATGGATTTTTTGTGGAATATTCCTCCATGTAAATGAGTTGAAATTATAATCCTTAAGTTATATAATTTCTTAAGCAATGACTAGTATGTTTCATATGTGAAAAAATTTGTAGCTTGTTGAAGAAGAATAAATTTTTTTTTTTTTTGCTGTACACGGGCCTCTCACTGTTGTGGCCTCTCCCGTTGCGGAGCACAGGCTCCGGACGCGCAGGCTCAGCGGTCATGGCTCACGGGCCCAGCCACTCCGTGGCATGTGGGATCTTCCCGGACCGGGACACGAACCCGTGTCCCCTGCGTCGGCAGGCGGACTCTCAACCAGTGCACCACCAGGGAAGCCCAGAATAAATTTTTAAAATGAAAATTAGTTCATTTCAAAAAATACCCTTTTTCTATTTATTAAAGCACAAAATTATCATAGAAAATTTAATACATACACATATCAAACTTTTAGCAATAGTGATCAATCACTGGTAGGATTGATCCTGATGTACATTTTGTCTTAAACTTTTTTGAATAATGTAAATGCTCTACTGCAGTGTTTGTCAGACTGGACACTGTTGGCATTTTGGGTCAGATAAGTCTATGTTGTCAGAGGCTCTCCTGTACATTGAAGGGACTGAGAGCATCCCTAGCCTCTGCATACTAGATGCCAGTAGCACCTCTCCCTCCCCAGTTGTGATGGTCTCCAGACATTTCCAAATCCCCACACTTGGGGGGCAAAATGCCCCCCTCCGTGTTGTACTACAGTGAATGAAATTCTAATATATGTAGAAAGCTAGGTAGATGTAAAAATAAATATACAGATGTAAACATAGATCAGTAGATAGAATACATCATGTGTTTCTTGTGTAAATATCATAGCCCACAGCTTTAATTAAAAAAAAACTCCTATAAATGCTGCATAGGTTTATTTTATGGACATCCAGTATCCAATTTCAGGTTATTTAAAATAAATGACACTATAATAATCACCTTTGAGCACATAACATTGTGAGTATATATGAGTATTTCTTTAGAGTTAATGCCTAGAAGAGAAATTGTAGTGTCAAATGGACATTTCATCCGCAAGATGCTATGAATTTATATCCCCATCCAGTAGTATATAAGATAGCCTGTTTTTTTTGTTTTTAACAGCTTAAAATCTAAACAAACATTATAAATTGTTATAAAAATGCAAATAACTGTTTTTTCTGAGTACAAGAGTAATGTATGCTCATTGAAAACATTCAGAAGATAAAGTACGAGAGAACAAAACCACCCTTCCAGATTCTTTTTCTATGAGCACAAACATACATAAACACTATCTCTTAAACAGGAGCAGTGGGAAAGAAAAAGGAGAGGGCACTGAAGACACACCAATAGAGTTAAACAGAGGGACTTCCTTAGCATAAAGTTTGAGATCTTAGAGAAGAGCAAATCAATAAGTGGGGAAAAACTATATACATCTCTATATCTATATAGATAGCTCCTTTAAAGAAAGCAGGGATGGGGGCATTTTAGTTATTACTAAGTCAAGGATCATGACTAAGACCCAGAGATTCTAGAAAGGAGGAGGAGGAAAGGAAAGATCTCAGAGAGTAAACCGAAATGACTCTTAAGAGGAAAACTGGATCTATGAAACTGGTGAAAGTTGACCTATAGAATTAAAAGAATGGCCATGAGATAAGCTGGGGCTCATAACCGGACAACTACAGAGCACATAGTGGCTAATATGGTCAGAACAGATCACTGATTACCACTGTGACCCCAATATTCAAGCCTTCCCTATTCCAGGAAGTGCCACCATCTACCCAGACACTCTGGCCAAATGATTATTGTCCTTCCCTTATGACCTCACAGCCATTCAAGTTTTCACACCTGAGGCTCCAGACATTGTGGAGCAGAGATAAGCCATTCCTGCTCTAACCTGTCTGAATCCTAGCTCTACAAAATCCATGAGCATAATGAAATGGACGTTATTCCACAACACCATATTATGGAATGGTGGATGACCAGAACACATTCTATTCATTTATTCTTCATTTAAGTCCATCCTGCATTTTGTCAGTATTTGATTTTACATATTCCACTAGCATTCAATTCCTATTCCATCCTTCATAATCTTGGATTCTCTTTTTCATTCCAGATTGCATTCCATTCTTTTATGGTACTTTTAAATCTATAGTGCATATTTCATGGTCCATTTATTTCAGGCCATTGCATATTATACTCCATACAATGGTCGTTCCTATTTTGATTTCCTTCTATTTCTTTAATATTTTATTTCACACTATACTCCATTTCATTCCTTTTCTCATATAACATTTTTCTTTTATTCCGTAGGCCATTAGATATTGCCATTTTGCATTCCATTCCATTTTCCCATTATATTCCATTCAATTTTCCATTCCATATCCTGTTCAAGTCCATATTCCTTTTCCATTTTATTCTAATTTCCAGTACAGTCAGTGTCAATTTCATCACATTCTGCATTCCATTTCAAATCCATTTTCTACTCTCTATTATTTAACACTCCAAACACCATTCCATTCTATTTTTGTGTTGTTTCAGTCCATTTGTTCATCCATTCCACTCAATATCCCATTCCATTCCACCAAAATCGCTGTAACATCAACTTTCAGGAGAACCACTTTCCTAAATTCTTATCAAAGAATTACAAATGTGTATGGACCATATTCAGAATATCCTTTTCTGGAAATTTATCCACAACAAGTTCACATTCGAGGATATGAAAAATTTTTAGTAAAAAGGATATGTCTTACATTGATGTGTTATAGAGAGTGAAAAGTTGGAAACAACATAAATGTTGATCAATATAGCAGTTTGAAAAGGTAAGCTTCCTGGATTTCCCTGGTGGCACAGTGGTTAAGAATCCGTCTGACAGTGCAAGGGACACGGGTTTGAGCCCTGGTCCGGGAAGATCCCACATGCCGCGGAGCAACTAAGCCCATGTGCCAGAACTACTGAGCCTGCGCTCTAGAGCCCGCGAGCCACAACTACTGAGCCCATGTGCCACAACTACTGAAACCCGTGTGCCTAGAGCCTGTGCTCTGCAACAAAGAGTAGCCCCCACTCAGGGCAACTAGAGAAAGCCCACGCACAGCAGTGAAGACCCAACTCAGCCAAAAATAAATGAATAAATTTATTTTAAAAAAAAAAGGAAATGTAAGCTTCCTCCATAAAAGGAATATTTTGTAGTTACACAGTGGCCTTGTGGAAATGTATTTATTGACATGGAAAGTGTGTTTTCTGGACACAATAAGCAGGTTACAAAACAATATGTATGCATGAATAATTCCATTTTTTTTTTTTTTTTTTTTTTTGCGGTACGAGGGCCTCTCACTGTTGTGGCCTCTCCCGTTACGGAGCACAGGCTCCGGACGCACAGGCTCAGCGGCCATGGCTCACGGGCCCAGCCGCTCCGCGGCATGTGGGATCTTCCCGGACCGGGGCACGAACCCGCGTCCCCTGCATCAGCAGGCGGACTCTCAACCACTGTGCCACCAGGGAAGCCCAATAATTCCATTTTTATAAAACAAAAGGACTACGAATTATTTATGAATGTCCATTCTACCAAAAAATAAACATTCCTAGTACTTGCCTGCTGGTCTGTGGGAATCTAGGTTCTAGTTTTCCAACATTTACTTTTGTCTTGGGTACTGAACATGCAGTAATAATGACTTTCATAATAATGACTAAAAATGTGTCCAAACGTTGCACTTCAAGCCTGTGCACCACACCATATTTATATGAACAGAAACTAGAGAGTAGGTCAAATAAATTAATGTACGTTCATCAGTGGATTACTATGCAGCCCATACAAATGATGATGCATCTTTAAGGACAGCATCACCCTTAATCCCAGGCAACCTGTCTGTGTTCAGGGAGCAGGGCAGGGGGAAGCATCTTGCTGAAGAATTAACTTCCCCCCCGTCCCACGTATGTGGCAGCATACTGAACATCCTGAGCCAAGACCCCCAAGTAGGACCCATCCGTTTGCTCGCTTTCAGGCTGCTCTCCAAGCAAACCTTCCTGTGGGGTCATCCAGATGTCCGGAGCAGTTCCGGGACCGTCCCCTCCAGGGTCACAGTTACGGGTCCAGTGTCCTGACTATATTCCAGGAGGGACACCTGGCTAAGGGTTGAGCCACGAGTGTGGTGCTATAAGCTAAGCTGATTCGGCATGACCCGAATCATTTATATAGACAGCCTTGTGGCCCTCAACCCCTCTTTCGAGATGCACACACTCCTAGGGTTAAGGATGGGGAATTGCCAGCATCGACCCAGTGTGCTGAGTGGGGGTTAGGGCAGAGCAAACTCCCAACGTGTGGAGCACACCCTGCTGTTTGGCGCTAGGTGGAGCCAAGTTGGCCCCCCTCCCCGGGAGACGAAGGTCACATGACATCCAGCCCACCAATCAGAAGCGAAGACTCCACGGGGCCCGCCCATCCTCCT
The DNA here is from genome assembly GCA_004363435.1 of Platanista minor. Classification (NCBI taxonomy): domain Eukaryota; kingdom Metazoa; phylum Chordata; class Mammalia; order Artiodactyla; family Platanistidae; genus Platanista; species Platanista minor. The sequence goes on from RJWK010061664.1 coordinate 12,272, forward strand.
CCCTCTTGGCGCCCGGGGCTTCTCTGAGGAAGCGTCGGCAGCGGCGCTCTCCTGTGTCTGAGTGAGAACCTGGCCTTGTGGCGACCCAGTCGTGCTGTGAGAAGGAGCAGAAGCCAGAGCAGGGTAAGATGTCCGCAGGGCTGAAGAACAAGGTCGCCTCTGCCCCTGGCGACACCCATGGGACTGAAAACCCCAATCCCGGTGCCTTGGTCCCCACAGTCTCGAGCCACCCATCTCCGTCAGGTGGCGGCGCCCCACACGGGGGCACAGCAGGTTCCTCATCCTGCAAGGTGGCTGCTGCCGGTGCCATTTCGCTCACCGGGGAGGACCCGGGGACCCCCTCCGTGAAAGGTGTGCAGGAAGGGAGGCGCCCCGACCTCCATGGCGGCGGAAGTCCCCACGCAGAGCTGAGCTGTGTGGTACCCAGGATGGGCCAAGGCTTCCAGATGGTGCCTGTGCTCAGTGGGGCCGCCGTCTGGCAAGCCGCTTGGGGCGCTGGCCAGCGTCCAACCCAGACCACGAGCCCAGGGAAGGGACGTGGGAGGAAGCGGCCCAGCCGCGAGGAGGCTTCCGGGTCTCTGAAGCCTCCACGGCTCTGTCTCTTTTCCGGAGCTTCGGTGTCCCCGTGGTCGGCGTCTTCGCCGCCATCTTCTCCAAGGTCTGAGCCCAGCAGCTGCGGCCATTTTCAGGTTTCTCTGTGGAACCACGCATCACAGCCGGCTCCTGTCCT
>RJWK010061665.1:0-13009 GCA_004363435.1 Platanista minor
CCCCCCCCCCCCCCCCCCCCCCCCCGACAGGATTGTTGGTATCAAATGAGGCAGTAAAGGAAAATGCTGAGAATGTTTGCCCTGGCTCCTGCCACTAACTGTGTGACCTTGAGAAATTACTCAACCTCTCTGAGCCTCAAATGCACCATCCAAAATGGAGATGAATACCAGTGCCTAGTTCATAGGGCAGCTGTGAGCACTAAATGAAGTGATATCCCTAGAACACGAGCGCCAGGCCTGGCCCACAGTGCCCGCCTAGGTGTCAGGTGTTTGTGATGACACTGAGGCACAGGAGGCTTTGCATAGAAGTACCCTGCAGTTGGTAGAGCACGTTTGGAAGGTCCACTGCGGATGTGCCCAGAGTTGCATGCTGGTATGTTTCAGGGCTGAGTCCCAAGTTCATGACTTTCACTGTCACTCTCGCTTTGCTCCCTCCCCGCGCTGAATGTCCGGAAAGCTAGCCTGCCATTTTGTTTCCCTTGTTCCCAGGAGCGCCGTAATCGGGGGCCACGTGGTATTTGCCACCCGGGAGACATCTCCCTATGACATAGCAGTGGTGAGCCTGGAGGAGGACCTAGCTGGTGTCCCAGTGCCTGTGCCCGCCGAGCGCTTCCATGAAGGTAAAGGACAGAGAGGCTCTCTGGCCCGGGCTGGGCCTCAGGAAGGAAAGTCAGCGTGGGCGCCCTAGCCCTGCAGATCAGGGGCCAGTCCCCCAGCTCAGCGCCCTTCCCCACCCCTGCCGGGGTAATGAGTCAGGCTGGCACCTTGCTACATCCTGGTTACAGTGCTTTGGCCGGAGTTGCTCTTGGAGGCCTCCCTGCTCACGCCCAGCATATGCCCAAGGTCCTGGGGGGCATGTGGAATTCCCAGGGAAGGGAATTAGGACACCCCGGTAGGAACTGCTGCCGACAGGGTAAGGCGTACGCCTTTTTCCTGAGACCCCACAGCAGTGTAGTGTGTTGAGCCCTGGGGGCTCCTTATAACACTGCAGGCTGCTCTGAGAGATGTGTACTTTTGAGGCTCCAATGGCCTGATTTGAGTCAAAGGCTTTGTGGCGCTGCCACAGAAGTACCAGAGGTCTCGTTTTGTGGGTGTCGTATGCTATAACGTGATAACAAGGATTACAAGCTCTCTGCGTTGGCATCTTCTGCCACTTATTAGCCCCGTGTCCTAGGCAACTTAGTGAACTCTGCCTCAGTTTCCACATCTGTGAAAGGGGGATAATGCTCCCTACTTCTGGGCCTTATGAGGAGTGGGTGAGATGTTGTCTGTAAAGCACTTGGTGAAGGAAGGTGGTGCCCGCTTTGTATTCACCATCACCATTTTAGTTTTACCAAGAGACTTCTTAGTCTCAGGAGGTGGGTGTTAATTTCACAAACATTTATTGAGCCCCTGGCTTGGCGCTGGGAGCTCAGTGGAGGTCCCGGCCTATTCCTGTGGGGGGCCTGGGGAAAGTTCTCATGGAGGCAAGAGTATCTGAGCAGAAACTCAAAGGGCAGAGAGGGTTTGGAAATTTGAAGAGGACAGGGAGGGGCTTGGGGAGTGTGTGAGTCCTGCCAGACAGAAGCGGCTCCCCAGCTTAACCCTTCTCCCCTCCCTGGCAGGCGAGGCTGTCAGTGTGGCAGGCTTCGGTGTCTTTGGCCAGGCCTGCGGGCCCTCGGTGACCTCAGGCATCCTGTCAGCTGTGGTGCAGGTGGACGACACACCAGTGATGCTTCAGACCACGTGTGCTGTGCATGGTGGCTCCAGTGGGGGACCTCTCTTCACCTGCTCCGGGGACCTCCTGGGTAACCAGCTCCTTGGTCCTCTCCCAGCCTTCCCCTTGCCAGAGCCTCAGTCCCATCCTGGGAGTGCTTGGTTTCCAGCCCTGGGAGCCACCCTCTGTCTGGAAGGATGGTGGGCCTTATGCCCAGAGGTAGTTAGCCAAGGTTTTCAGTCTCTTGTGCTTCTGAGGGTGGAGAGGGAAGAGATCTGAGTTCTGGTCGCTTCTCTGCCACTGAGCTGCTGCACAACTTTGGGTAAGTCACTTAATATCATTTGATCTGTGAGACTCAGGAGTTGGATTAGTCCAAGGGTCACAAACGCAAAAGCCTACAGAGGCTGGGCTGGTAAAGTGAATGAATGAGTGAGTGAGTGAGTGAGTGAGTGAAGACAGCAGTGAGTGGAGGGCACGGGGGAACTGGGGTGAACACCACTCAGCTCTAGCACATTGTGGCCTCATCACAAAGATATGTGGGCCTAACGCTGGCTGACTTTCCAATTTTTTACAAGAAGCTGTGAACCTCTTTTTTTTTTTTTTTTTTTTTTAAGAATACCTAACCACACCCCCGTGAGAAACGAATTTACCAGCTAGAGAACAGTGTTTGAGCATGTACAGTTCTTTTTATCTTTAGCCTTAAAGCGTCCAGTCAAAACGCTCTTTTCCAAAGTTTCTTAGATTAACTCCTTCCCCTTCCCCTTCAGTATAGTTATGTGATTCATTTGAAATACAGTCAGGTACATTTGTCCTAGTCTGCATTCCATTTTTCTCCCATATACTGGTTGACCTTTTAAAAGATACATACAGGTAAGTGGACACAGAAATAAATATAGATGTGTGTATGCATCACTTAGTGTGTGTGTGTGTGTGTATATATGTATATGTGACTCGTAGCTCAGTCTGCTGAGAGGGGCTAGAAGCAGTGACATCCATTTGTAATGAACACAGCGAGAGTTCAGATCTTGGTTGCTAAGAGTCATTCTCTAGGGCTGCCTTGTGGTACTGGAGAGGAGGGAGGGGTAGCAACACCAGCAGCAGCAAAATGATGGGCGCGTCAAATGTGGAAAGAACCAGGAGCTGACGTGAAGGAGCTCCCACTGGAACAACCTGAGCAGCAAAACAAATAGTAATAGTTTTGGTTTTCAGAAGAATTCCCGTTAATGAATGTAGAAGAAATGAGGGAAATAGAAAATCACTATTAGGACACCCCAGTAGGAACTGCTGCCGACAGGATCCATCAATGGATGCCAAAATCAGTAGGCGAAAGTTTACGTAGAAGCAAGGTAACTGCATAATCCTAAAATATTTCGTCTACAGCAGAGGAAACCTGGCAGATAACCACCCAAGTAATGAAGGTTAACATCGCAAAGCAGTGCTTATAGTCAGCACACATTTCCTGATAGGATGCACTGAAAAGGACACAGTGCTTCTATGGTTTTCTTCTCAGTAATGTATAACCTCAATCTTATCATGAGAAAACATCAGGTAAACCCAATTTGAGGGACATTCTACAGAATAACTGACCTGTACTCTTCAAAGTGTCAATGCCATGAAAGATAAGGAGAGACTGTGGAAGTGACCCAGATGGGAGGAGACCTAGGAGACATGACAACTAAATGCCATGTGGGATCCTGGATCAGAAAAAGAACATTAGTGCAAACACTGGTACATCCAAGTGAGTTCTGTACTTTAGTTAATAGCATTTCACCAAGGTTAATTTCTTGGTTTTGACGAACGCTGTATGGTGACATAAGGAAAAGCTGGGTGAAGGGTATACAGGAATTCTGTACTATTTTGGTAAGACTTCTGTTAAGTCTAAAATTGTCTTCAAAAAATTCAATACAGGGGCTTCCCTGGTGAGAAGGGGCTTCCCCCGCGACACTGAGAGGCCCGCGTACCACACACGCGCACACACACGCACACACACACACACAAATTCAATACACATGCACTGAGCAGGCCAAACAAAAGTTCTGTGTGGGTCTGATTCATTTATTCAGTCACTCAGCTAGTATTTGTTGAGGTCGTCCTCTGCCAGGCACTGTTCCAGGTACTGGGGAGACTGCATGGACAGAACACAGCAGTCCTGCCCTCATGGACCTGAAAGATAACAGAAGTTGGAGAGAGGGATAACAAAACTAGTGAAACATGGGGTATTAGATACTGATAGTGTTGGGGAGAAAGTAAAGCCAGGAAGGACGACTGAGGCATGAGGAGCCCGTGTCCATGAATGAAGCCTGGCACCTGTCACTACGAGGCGGCTTCAGGCAGGTCTAGGGCCTCCAGGTTGGAGGTGAGCCTCCCTCCCCTGTCCCCTGGCTCACACCCTCTTTTCCTCTCTGGCTCCTGAACAGGCATCGTCGCCAGCAACACCCGGGACAATAACACAGGGGCCACCTACCCCCACCTGAACTTCAGCATTCCCATCACGGTGCTCCAGCCGGCCCTGCAGCGGTACAGCCAGGCAGGCGACCTGGGCGGCCTCTGCCAGCTGGACCGCGCCCCTGAGCCAGTGAGGGTGGTGTGGCGGCTGCAGCGACCCCTGGCAGAGGCCCCGCGGAGCAAGCTCTGAAGCTGTGGCACCCCTCTGGAGAGAAGAGCAACCATCTGATGCCACGGGGAGTGCTGAGGCTGTTGGCCTGAGGACCCTGACACGGCACACCCCAGCCAGACTGCATCCCCATCACCACCCACCTTGCTCAGCTCTGGAGTCTGGACCAAACTTCTCTTTAGCCCCCACGGATCTCTTACCTGGCAGCCCGTTGTGGGGTGCTTTCTCGAGCCGCCACCTCTCTCTGCCCCCGACACTAGGCTCAGCTCTGTTCTTTTCCCTTCTGGGGAGCCCAGTACAGACAGACAGATCTGGTCCTGACAGACAGATGTTGGCTGGAAGGCAGGCCCAGCCGTGGTTCCCTGTCTCCTGACAGTCACTGGCCGCCTGCAGCGGGGCTTCCCTGGGGCCTGGGCTCCTCTTTGCTCTCGGTCAGAATGGGGCTGACAGCACTGGGGCTTCCTCAGAAAACCGCAGCAGAGAGGCCCCGCTCTGAAGACCAGAGGCGGAAGGGAAAGAGCATCTTCCTGTTCTGCTGGACCAGCGGTGACGTCCCCGAAAGCCAGGACTCCCGGCTCTTTGTATGTCAGCTGCCCTGACCTACAGGGGCTCGCTGACGCAGTGCCTTAATTTTCCGGCCCATAAAGTGGCTCTCAGGGGTCGGGGGTGGGGATGCGGGGGGAGGGGTAGAATGTGTCTGGTTGGGGTTTGGGAATAAACAGGACCTACGAGGGACAGGATCTACTTCTATACATCAGCTTCTTTTTTTCCCTTTGTTTTGAGAGTTGAATGGGGAATAGGAAAGCACCAGGCACAGAAATATACCTTTCCGTCCTGCTTTCTCAGGGGGGTTTGATCTCACAGGACACTCTTGCGCCAGACTAGTCCTGGTAGCTGGTCGTGGTGCCAGTTAGCACTGGGTGGGGCTTGCAGATCCCAGATGGTGGTGGCCTTGGCCTGGCAGCAACTGTTTACAGGCTGCCCGGATGGGCCCAGAGGCCTGTGCCAGGTCCTGGGATGGATGGGAGTTGGGGAGTTCAAAGGTGAATGAGGCCAAGGCAGGCCCTAGGAGCTAAGACCAACCCTGGGAGTCAGGAACATGCACTGTGTGCCCAGGGCCCTGCCTGTGCAGGCCGTCAAGAAATGACTGTTAGGGCTTCCCTGGTGGCGCAGTGGTTGAGAGTCCGCCTGCCGATGCAGGGGACACGGGTTCGTGCCCCGGTCCGGGAAGATCCCACATGCCGCGGAGCGGCTGGGCCCGTGAGCCATGGCTGCTGAGCCTGCGCGTCCGGAGCCTGTGCTCTGCAACGGGAGAGGCCACAACAGTGAGAGGCCCGCGTACCGCAAAAAAAAAAAAAAAAAAAAAAAGAAATGACTGTTAAATCACTGACAGGCTGAATGCCATTTGGGAATGACTGGGGGAGAGGGGGCTAATCTAAGCGGAGAGAATTGCTGTGAGTACTTTGTTTCTAACATCTGTTTGCTGAGCGCCAGCTCTGGGCAACCACAGAACACCCCTGAGACAGTTGTTCTCCTCTGTGTGGATTAGGAATGGGGCCAGAGGGCAAAGTTAGCTTGAGAGAAATCCTGTAGTGAATTTATGGAGGGGGGAAGGGAGAGCCAAGTTCTGACTTGGCTGCAAGTGGGAAGGGGGGGATTTATTCCAGCATGTGTGGGTACCAGGGAGCTCAGGCTATTCTGGGGAGACTGGTGTGTCACCCCATTATTAGTGGAATGAGCAGGGTGTCTCTGTCCTGTTCGGGTGGAAGACCATGTCCAGGGGCCCAGAGCAGGGAGGATCAGGCAAGGATTCATCCAGCTGAACCCTGCGGGGAGAGTAGGTGTTTACCAGATGGAAACAGGAAGCAGGGAGCATGTCCAGATTGAGGGCAGTGGGAGCTGGGACAAGGAAGTGTGAAACATGTGTGTCTGGCCATGCTAAGTGGAGAAGAGATTGGAATGGTGGCTGGGGGACCAGTGACAATGGCCCTGGTGTCGGGGAAGATGGCCAAAGCAGGCCTGGTGGGCACAGAGATCAAGCATGACACAGGAGGTGGACCTGACTGGATGTGGGGCAATGCAGAGAGAGAGAAGGGTCAAATGGTGCTGGGTCTCTAGCCAGGATAGTGATGAGTGGCTGACAAGTTTAGGGACGAGATGTTTCCTTGGGTGTCTGTGGGATCTCAAGTAGAGAGGCACAGCAGGCTGTTAAGTGGATGACTTAGGATAACGCAGTAAAAGGTCCCCTCTCCCCCATCTCAGTGGCTTAAGACAATAGAAGTTTGTTTATTGCTCATGTAAAGTCCAAAGTCATGCACCCGACCAGGAAGGGGGCGAGGGTGGCTTCCGTGCAGTTCTGGTTGAGGGACCGAGCTCCTTCCTTCTTGCGGCTCTATCACTGGGTCTGGGACCTCAGATCCTCTGCCAGGTCTTCTGTACCTGGATGGTGGACGGGGGAAGAGAGAGAGGAGAAGATATTCCTGCTTCTTTTAACAAAAAAAAAAAAAAAAAAGATTTTATTTTGAAGCAGTTTTAAACTTACAGAGAAGGAGCAAGAATCCCCACATGCCCTTCCCCCAGACACGCCATACCATTTGTGCCGTATGCCCCAGTGATGTTCTTTGTAACAAAGAGAGCTCGTTTGGGATCATGAGTTCTACCCACTTGCCATGGCTCTCTCCCCTTTGACTTGGAGCAGCTCCTAAGGCTTTCCTTGAGTTTGATGCCCTTGACCTTCCTGCAGAAAACAGGGCAGTCATTTTGCAGAATGTGCCTTAGCTTGGGTTTGTCCACACTTCCTCATGATTAGATATGGGATACGCATCTTTGGGATATAACATTAGTGATGTTGTCTTATCATCATGTTCTACTGGGTGGCGCATGATCTTTATTTGTCAAATTATAGATGACAACCTTGATCATTTGAATAAGACGGTGCCTGCTAGGTTTCTCCACTGTAAAGTTCCTTTTTGTCTTTGTAATTAATAAGTATTTGTGTGGCAATATTTGGAGACTATGTAAATATCCCTATCCCACTTTCATCTACTATGCTTATCACCCACTGATGTCCCTTGGCTGAATAACTTTAATGTTTGCCCAATGGAAATTTTTTATTTTCATTTTTCCTCCTACATTTATTCACTGGCTTTCTATTGTAAGTAAAATTTTCCCTCCTCTCTGTTTAATTATATCTGTGTGGACTCATGAATTCATAGTTTATTCAATGGATTATAATCTATTGTTATCATTATACTGATGCTCCAATTGTCCATATTGGCCAGTGAGAGCTCCTTCAAGCTAGCTTCTGTGTTCTTTTGACATCCCCCCATGATTCTTTGAGCACTTCCTTCAAAACAAAATGTTCTAGACTTACTTTGTACTTTCCCTGGAATCAGCCACTTCTCCAGTGTCCTTTTACTAGAGAACGGTATTTAGAAGCAAAGATCTAGGTACTAGGTGTGCTTCTTACTCTGAGGTGTTGCTGCTCCCAGGCCCTCTCGGTAGACAGACCTTGCATCTACATTTATTTCTATCTCTATATGTTGCAAGCCATGCCATGCGTTAACACTGATAGTTCCAATTTGATACCACAAGTTCAATACCACAAGGTTCATTCTAGCTCTCCCCTTTTCATATTGGTACCTCCCTCCTGTCAGTGAGAAACACGGCTGCATTATCCTCAATATATTAACTTGTTTGCTCCATCCCTTGCATGTGGCTAGTCTTCTGACCCCATCAGGCTTCCCCTGCCACCCTGCTCTGATGCTGCTCTTATACGGTTCACCATTACTGCTCCGCACAAGCCTGCCTCGTGATTTTTGTTGTTGTTGTTGTTTTGTTTTTGTTTTGCAGTACGCGGGCCTCTCACTGTTGTGGCCTCCGGACGTGCAGGCTCAGCGGCCATGGCTCACGGGCCCAGCCGCTCCGCGGCATGTGGGATCTTCCCGGACCGGGGCACGAACCCGTGTCCCCTGCATGGGCAGGCGGACTCTCAACCACTGCACCACCAGGGAAGCCCCGATTTTTTTGACTTCATTAGGAAGACGGAAGAAAGCCACCCTTGCTTCTTAACTGCTTCAGCCCAGAAGTGACACATATAACTCCTGCTCATGTTCCTTCCGTGAGAATCTGGCCCCGGCTAGACGCAAGGGTTGGGGCTGGGGGAGATGGGCAACGTAGTCCCCGGCAGGACAGATGCTCCTCAGCAGGACCCCTATGCCGTAGAGGGGAGAATGACCTTTGTGGAGAGCTGGCTGGCTGTGCCAAGCTGGGTCTTGTTTTAGTGCTGCTTTAAGAACAAAAACTCACTCGTATTACCAAAGTCAAAGTAGGTTTAGTGTCCAGACCCTCCCGCGCAGGTGCCAGAAAGCTCCTTGGCCTGGGGAAGCTCTGGGGGCCGCTAGGTGTGAATGATGACTCGGCATCCCTCTCTTCTGGCCTCCTGGGTGCTCAGAGTCTCTCCTTCCTCGTAAGTGCAGCTTGGCCTTCCTGGCCCTTCTCTCCATGACCTTTTATCTCTAGATCTCCTTGTCACATGCCCCATTCTCAGATTTCCTCGCTAAATGCCCGGAGAGCAGATATCTGCTTGAGCCCATCATCTTCTCATGCCGTGCAACATCTGGGGCCGCTGTGAGAGCAAGTGCGGTGAAGGGCCTGGGGCCACCGGTGTTTAAGGGACAGAGGCAGAGCCAGAGCCTGCAAGGGGGCTGTGAAGAGACAAGCAGAGGCACAGGAAGAAAACCAGGGAGGCTAAGACCTAGGTCAGCAGGGCAGACACCAGAATCTGTTTTCCTCTCTTCTTTCCGGCCATACACTAGACTGCATCTCCTGGCCACCCTCATGGTCAGGTGTGTCCGTGAGTTCCAAAGGGCAGAAGGAAGGTAAGGTACGCCACTTCCAGGCCTGGCCTATAAGACCCTTCTACCTGACCTTCTCTGCACCCTACCCCCTGCCCCTGGTGGGAGTGGAGGCATCCCTTAAAAGAGACCTTGGAAGCCACTTGTTAAAGATGCCCTCTTCAGTCTGGTCCCTGGATGACGGTGTGGACGGGGCAGCCTCATTAACCAGTCCACTAGACTGTACTGAAACCCAGGCAAGTAATGTACTTTGAGCCATTAGATTTGGGGGGGGGGGGGTGGTCCATTTGTCACAGCAGTAGAACCTATCCTTGTGCCTATAGTTTCTCCCAAGCTGGGAGCACTATGCCAAACCACATTTAGAGGGAGAGAAGAAACAGGGGGATGTCCCCCTGTCATTTGAGGGTTATGAATTTCACTAAAACTGACCAGGTTCTTCAGATGAAGTTAAGAGTTGTCTCTTCCTCAGGTGGGCATACAGCGTCTATTTCTCTGGGCCCCCGAGTTGATCCCACTACTTTGGAGCTCCTCCCAGCCCTGGGAGCCAGCAGTAGAGTCACCTGTTACTGCCAGGGGACGTCTTCAGGCCTGGCTGAGTACCACAATGTTTACTCCTCTTAGCTTCTGTGATGTTAGACAATCTGCCTGCCGTTCCTACTAATCATTAAAGTTCCGCAGAACTGCCAATGTTACAGCACCTGAACCATATCTCCCTGCTACGCCAGGCACCTGAACATTCAAAGACGAAAGTCCCTTGTTAGGCAAGGAGCCCTGATTTTCGGTGCCAAAGCTATAAACACTGTTGAGTGGGAAGAGAGGAGTGATGTGGGGTGTGTCTGGGAAAGGGCCAAGAGGGGTTGCACTGAGATCCTCTCCCCTCTCTTGAATCAAGGTGTCCTCTGGTTGCCAAGAAGGTGCTGAATGACAATCAGACGCTTTCCATGGTTTTCGTGGTTTGGGGCAGGTTCTTGGAGATGGGCCACGCCAGCTCTACAAGCCATGCCTCGAGCCCAGTATGGGCCACTGCATGCCTCTCTCTCCTCCCTCCCAGCTTCAGGTTTGTGCTGCAATTTTTTTTTTTTGGCGGTACGCGGGCCTCTCGCCGTCGCGGCCTCTCCCGTTGCGGAGCACAGGCTCCGGACGCGCAGGCTCGGCGGCCATGGCTCACGGGCCCAGCCGCTCCGCGGCACGTGGGATCTTCCCGGACCGGGGCACGAACCCACGTCCCCTGCATCGGCAGGCGGACTCTCAACCACTGCACCACCAAGGAAGCCCTGTGCTGAAATTTTAAGAATCCTTCCCTTGTACCCTGCCGATTGGAATCCACCTCATCTGTCTCGGCCCAGTTCCTCTGCAAAACTCCCCTTGACTTTCCCAAGCCCCAGGGCTGTGTCCCTGCCCTCGGCAGGCTGTAGCGCTCTTATTCACCTCTCTGTCTCCCACAGGGCTAGGGCATATGCTCTGTAAGTTTCTGATGCTTGCTTGACACACCATTGAGACCTTCCTTTGCCTGCTCAGTGATCTCCGGCTCCCTCAGGAGCCAGCTTTTCTGGCTTTAGGGTCAAGGCCCAGCTGCTCTCCTTTAGTAGCGGCGTGATTTTGCCTAGGTTATTAGCTTATGAGTTTCAGTTTCCTCATCTGTGAAATGGAGATAATAAAACTTACTTTGGAGGACCCATGTGTAAAGTAAATTTGAGAAGCTATCCAACGCACTTAGTCTGTGTTCAATAAATACTAGCTATTATGTTTCTAAGAGTACCGGTGGGATTGTTTCATCGGAAACGAATCATTGTTGTTACCCGAGGCTGGGTGGAGGGAGGAGTGGGGAGGGACTGCTTACTGAGTTACGGGGTTTCTTTTTGGAGGGATACAAATATCCTGGAGTTAGGTAACGGTGATGGTTTCATAGCCTTAACCCCACTGAGTTTTACACTTTAAAAGAATGAATTTTGGGCTTCTCTGGTGGCGCAGTGGTTAAGAATCCGCCTGCCAATGCAGGGGACACGGGTTTGAGCCCTGGTCTGGGAAGATCCCACATGCCGCGGGGCAACTGAGCCCGTGCGCCACAACTACTGAGCCTGCGCTCTAGAGCCTGCGAGCCACAGCTACTGAGCCTGCGTGCCACAACCACTGAAGCCCGTGCACCTAGAGCCTGTGCTCCGCAACAAGAAGCCACCGCAATGAGAAGCCCGTGCACCGCAGCGAAGAGTGGCCCCTGCTCGCCGCAACCAGAGAGAAGCCCGCATGCAGCAATGAAGACCCCCCAACGAAGACCCAAAGCAGCCAAAACTAAAATAAATAATAATAAGTAAAAAAAAAAAAAAAAAAAAAGTTAATTTTATGGTACGTGAATTATATCTTAATTTTTAACAATCATTTAAGCAAACATTAGTGAACTCCAAGGGAACCAGGTGCTGGGGTCAGTGCCAGATGGTGGGGACTCAAAGTCCAGCAAAGCAACATCTCTGCCCCATAGAGCTAGTGGAAGGTGGTGGTAGTCCTCGGTGTTAGAGTCTAACCCCCACGCTACTTTCCTCTAGGGGTTTCAGGAGGAAAACATGGAGATAAAAGCTATTTGGAAGTTTGCAAACCCAGGACAAGTGAAGGCTTGTGGGCGCCTAGGGCATCAAAGCCGACCTGTGGCTCTCTGATGGGTCCCTGTGAGGCAGGGGTGGGATGGGCAGCGCCTGTGGGCTCTCAGCACCCACACTCTGGCACAGTTGCTCTTCGGTGGTCTCAAGGCCTGAGAGAAGGAGATGCAGGCTCCCACGCCTTTGACTGTATTCCCTCCTTCAGCCCACATTCACAGGGCAGAGTGCCAGCTGGATAGGAAGAGAGGCGAGGATTCCAAAGAATTGGAAGATGCACCCTGAGCTGTGTGGGCTAATAATGAGAGCAGGATGCTCACGGGAGGACACCAGCTCCTCTCCCAGCTTGAGATGACTCCAGGCACCAGTGTCTTCTAGATGGAATTGCTCACAATGCTGCCTATGCCAGGGAGGTCGGGTACGAGAACTTTGACCACAGGTTTTGGAAAAGGAACAGAAATGGCTACTTCTAGAAATAAACATCCATGAAAACCGAGAAGATAAAGGGCACTATTCAAAAGAACACTGGGTGGGAAGAGAGGAAGCTGCCAGTGTACTGTATAGCCTTGGGCAAGCTAATCTCCCTGTATAAAAAAGCTTGTAATAAATGGCTGCTGTGTATTCACTGCTGCTGTGTGCCAGGCACCACGCTAACACACTTCACATAAAATATCTTTTCTACAGTGATGCGGGTAGGTGCTAATATTTGCATTAAATAGATGAAGATGGATTATCTGTCACCAAATTGGTTTGATCCTACCTCCAGGTTGTAGCTTGCATCAGTACATTTCTTGACAGATGCGAGTGCTTTCTTCTTCTCCCTGGACTCCGCTCCTGCCCAGTTTACCCAGTCTCAGGCAGCCCTCCCATTCCCCTGTCTTTTCACCCTCCAACATAACTCAGACCTCACTCTTCAGCTTAAAACCCATCAGTGGCATCCCGTTGCCCTTGGGATCACACGGGCAGTCTTTACCAGGACCTGGAGGCTTGTGCCACCCTGCCACGCTGGACCACTCTGTCCCCGACCACTTCTGCAATGCCCCTGCTCTCAGCTATTTATCCTGCCTTGGTCTTTGCACACCCAGAGCATACTTGCTTTCTCTCTGCCGAGGGCTAACTTCTCATCCTTGGAGAGAGGCCTGGCACACTTCTTTCGCCCCCGGTCTTTCTTACTGCAATTAGTGTTACATATGTTTTATTGTTGTTTAGTATTTTTCCCTAGACTGAGGAAAGCAGAAACCATGCCTGCATTGTT
>RJWK010061666.1:0-12988 GCA_004363435.1 Platanista minor
TTTTGCGGTACGCGGGCCTCTCACTGTTGTGGCCTCTCCCGTTGCGGAGCACAGGCTCCGGACGCACAGGCTCAGCGGCCATGGCTGACGGGCCCAGCCGCTCCGCGGCATGTGGGACCTTCCCGGATTGGGGCACGAACCCGTGTCCCCTGCATTGGCAGGCGGACTCTCAACCACTGCGCCACCAGGGAAGCCCTATATATATATTATAATTTAATAAAACTTTCTAAACATATAATAGAAAATGGAGTATTCTGGATACATACAAAAGAAACTACTGTTTTATTGATAACTAGAACTAGCTATCTGGAGAGAAGGAATTTTAGACCTTCTTTATTATTTATATTCATCCATTAGCATATATTGTTTGTATAATGTTTAAACATTTAAAAAGTTGAAATCAATGTAAAAATATCTAGGAAGTCACTTGTATGTAATAGAATTTTAGCACTTGGATAGACTGGACTAAATTATCAATAATAAGTTTTCTTCTTAAGTCAATTGCCTTGTTGAAATTCACAGTTACTAATAAATATTGTAATTATATTACCTAAAACTTTTTAGATTAGACCAGTTTGTGGACTCAAAGTCTACTTCTAATTTTACTGCAGCATAAAATCATTCTAAGATATAACAATTATACTTAATTCTTAGGTGGTTTTGATTTGTGTCCATAACCTAAGATCTTATTTACCAAAACACTGAATAATTATAACTCTGCTCTTAATCTTGAAGAGCTTGGGTTTTAGAATTAGAAAAATCTGAACTTAAATGATTTCTTCAGTTATAAACTGTGTAATCTTGAGCAAATTTATTAAACTCCTTGAGCTTCAGTTTATCTATAAAATAAGGATAATCATTCCACCTTGTAGCCTTATTGTACAAACTAAATGGTAAAATATATTTCAAACACTTTCTATAGTGTTATGGAAGTGATATAATAAATGGTTAACCATTTGGGTTCAATAGATCTTATGGTCTATAGCCAATATTTCATGATTTCTAATTTTTATCTGAATAATTGTTTTTTCTTTTTCGTTTATGACAAAAAGGAGAGTAGATCCTTAAAGTTCTCATTACAAGGAAAAAAAAACTTTCACGATGTATGGTAATGGATGTTAACTAGACTTATTATGGTGATCATTTCACAATATATACATAATATAATGACTCTATTGCTTTCATCCTAAAATTTGGCCTTAGAAATCTTCATTCTTCATATGCTGCATTGAAAAATAAAAATAAAACAGAATTTGAGTGCTCATAAAAACCTTAAGTATGCTTTCAATTTATCAACTATTTCCTAATAAGTGAATGTTAATTTGGACAACATTCATGTAGGGTAATACTTTATGAAAGAAGAAGATTTTTAAAATCAATAAGCAGGATTAATTCAATTATGGAGGGATTAAGTGTGTTTATAATGTGGTTCTTACTAACATGTTGACTGCCCTATATTAGTAGTGGATTTTACTGTCATTCATGGAATTCAAGGTAACACTTCAGGAAAAAGGAGGGGAAAAGACATTAATGTTTATTTCTCAAAATTGTATGGATACTTTATATAGTTTATTGTATAATTCAAAAATAAAATGTACAGATTAGAGATTATTTCCTTCATGTTACAGATTAAGAAACTAAAGCTCAAGGAAATAAGGAAATTTTCCCAAAGCTATATAGCTAGGTGGGACAGGGATTCAAAGCCAGTTCTCTCTGAATCCATAAGCCAGTGAATGCTTTATTAAAATGATTTGGTTATATATGGTTATTATGTTTATTTTTTATCATTAAATTTTAAGGTAGATGGGACTTCTTAATATTTTAAAGTTACATTTCATTTAATTTTATGTTTTTGCAATTTTTATACTTAAAATGATTTTTAGTGTTATAATAATGTGGCAAAAATTAAAGAGATTTTTTTTTTTTTTTTTGCGGTACGCGGGCCTCTCGCTGCTGTGGCCTCTCCCATCGCGGAGCACAGGCTCCGGACGCGCAGGCCCAGCGGCCATGGCTCACGGGCCCAGCCGCTCCGCGGCATGCAGGGTCCTCCCGGACCGCGGCACGAACCCGCGTCCCCCGCATCAGCAGGCGGACTCTCAACCACTGTGCCACCAGGGAAGCCCAGAGATTTTTTTAAAAATAATGACAGTCTCCTTCCTGGAGCAAAAAGACCAGAATGACATTTTCTAATGTAGGTTGGATTTTAAAACTGTACATGTCAGATTCACGTATGTAGAAGTGCATCCCAAACACACAACAGTTCTAAAATGCTTTTGATAGTCTAGAATCAGCAGGAAGATTCCAATAATATAGTAACCTGATCCACATAAAAGCAACTGTGAAATCACACAAAAATTGTAGAATTTCAGGCTGCTGTTTACTTGTTAGTATTTGGACATATGTCTCAGTTCTTTCCAGAGTTTTATAATATGGTTTTTCAAGCTGAGAGTTATAAATATTAGGAGTCACTGGAAACATTTGTCCTTAGGAGAAGATGGTAGCTTTATCTTTTATTTTTTCTTTCCTTGTCCCTTAGGAATGATTTTTAGTCTTTGAGTGAGAAATGTGACCAAGTGAAGAAAACAAACTCCGGGTGATTAGTGCCATTTCAAAGGGCCAGATAAAGGTGTTTTTTTTCTTTTTAAATTATTTTCCCCTAATTTTTGGAGTGGTTAGTGTATCTTCATATATCTCACACATTAAGATTTGAAGATTTTAAATTGTGTATTATTTTATTTAAGAGAACCATGTATTTCCATACTTGTGATTTTACTTTTCAAGCAGCTCACATAATGTTCTGAAAAGCCACAGATATGGCTTTATTAATTTTTTTTTTCTTAAAGATGGGAGGCTGTGAGAATTGGGTCTGTTGTCTGACCCTAGATCCTGCTTCCTTCTTTCTTCCTCTTCTTTCAGATTGCTACAATTCATCCTTCAGAACTGAGCTGAAAAGTTACTTTCTAGGAAGTTTCCCTGATGCCCAAGCAAGGCTAAGCTTCCCTTTTGTGCAGTGCTTTGCCACTTGTGCTTTTATTATAAAAATAACTCATTTATTTAACAATGAATGAGTGATCTTAATCACAGAGTCCTCTTAAATAGCATCTAAATTATCTGAATTTTTGTTGGTTTTTGTATTGTTTTGTTTTGCTTCTTTTGAAATAGACTGTGACCGCTCAAATCCTGATTCACTGATGATCCTGTTCAGCTAGGTTCTTAAAATGAAGTTGTATTAAATGTAAAAATGTGCATATAAATACACATTAAACATAAAGGGATATAATAATTTAAGTTGCTCTGTCACAACCCCACAAAAATATGTAGATGTTATTTATCTCTAGCAAAATAGAGCCCTTTACCCCTCTTCTTTTTTAAAATGCTGTGTGTCTCAGGGTCAACATCAAAAGAAACCATCAGTCCACAGAGTTTATACTACAAACTCTCAGTTGCTTTTGTGGTACTCGTTAAACCTGTAAGACACCCTTAATTGCGTGAGATGCACGTAAACAACTATACATTAATGGGTTATGTTACTACAGTTTAACTGGGCTATGTTCCAAAATATACAAACTTTGCATGTACAGCTCCACAGTATAAAAATACTTTTCTGTTCATCAGGGTAAGTAGGAGATTGTACAGAGAAGTAGACAAATTATGAGAATTCACTTGAGTACAATACCATAATGCTATGAATAGAAAGTTTGATTTATGATGAAAGCTTGTAAGAGAGACCTAGTGAGAATTGGCAAACAGAGGGGGTGGGGGGGAGTAGTGGTGAGGAGGACATAATTATAGACTGAAAATATTTGAAGGCGCTGGTGCCCACGAAGAGGAAAAAGTATTCACGTTTTATCTTTTCCTTCTTGTCTTTGTTAGAAGTGATTTCCAGACCTTTTGCCTTCCAGTCCAACTGCTGGATGGATATTTTCAGTTGAATGTCTTACATTATTGTTTATAATGTAAGACATTATAATAATGTCTTTCATTATTGTTTCAAAATCAAAATTATTAGATCCCCTAAAAACTTTTTTTCACACCCGATTTGCCTGGTTTTAATTTCCAAAGCTTTGGCTGCTTCTAATGCCAGCATGATGCACATACTAGGAACCCACAAACTCAAGGAAAAGAGCTGACTTTTATTCCTCTATGTCTTTCATGTCCAATCAGTCCTCAAGTCTTGTTGACTATTCCTTTATGTTGTCTCTAATTTCCACTGAGTTTCTTTGATTCTTTGCCTAAGCCTCCATTTTAGTTCAGGTCATGGATATAGTATAACAGGCTTCAACATCTCCACTTGTTTCCTTCTCTAAGCCATCTTGCACATTTAATTGTTACTTGTACACTCTTTATCCCTTCAGGGACAAACATGGGGTTCTTAATATAGGAGTCATTCAAAAATATTTTTAGGTTCAGTGAAGTAAAAATGTATAAAACATACAGGGACAAAAGACCAAAGTGAGCAAAATTTTTTCCTTTCAGAAAAAAATCATGTGTGTCTGTGTGTATATGTGTGTTTCTGTGTATACATATACACACTGTTATGGAAGTGGATCCCTTAAGAGGTTGTGATAGCTCCAGAAATAGAAAACTGAAATACCTGAACAGTAGACTTTTGACATTTTGCAAATTATGAGGGAAGAAAAGATCTAAGTAATTGTAAGCTTTAGGTGTGGTGAAAGCTGTGCTGTGCTACTCTACAGTAATGCTATTTAATAGAACTTTCCACAGTGATTAAAAATTGTCCATATGGTAGTCACTAAGTTACATGTGGTTACTGAACACTTGAAATGTTGTGAGTGCAACTGAGAAACTGAATTTTAAATTTTATTTAATTTTAATTAGTTTAAATTTAAGTAGACACATGTAGCTAAAGGCTACCATATTGGACGGCAAAGATCTGCAGTCAGAAGCTCTCCCAAGGATTTTGGGCATTCATTAAGCTTTACTTACGGCTTTTGTTGCAGTCACCCCCAAGGTCCAGGTGGTTTTGCTTTCAGATAGCAACATACAGGGACCATCTTGATCTCAGTTAAAAACTTAGCCTAACTGGTTTTGCTTTCAGATAGCAACATACAGGGACCATCTTGATCTCAGATAAAAACTTAGCCTAACACTGCATACATCTTGTATCTATATTATGTAAACCTATTTCTCTTGCTTATTCTTTCCAAAAATTTTTATTGAATATCTACTATATGATAGGCACTATTTTTGGTCATAGAGATACACAAACTCTGCTCTCATAGAGCTTTTTTTCAAAAGGAGATGTGGCAAAAAATAAACATGCATCAAGTAGTGAAAGTTTTGTGAAGAAAAAGCAAGGGGCTAAGTAATGGCATAGGATCCTACTTCTGGAAGAGTCATGAGAAAAGAATTTTGAGGAGGCAACAATTGAGACCTGAAGGAAAGGAGAGAGTGAACTATGAAGACAGAGGGGGAAGGAAATTCTAAGCAGAGGGATCAGCACATGCCAAGTCCCTGAGAAGTGGGTATTCTTAGTATGCTTGAGGAGCATCAAGGATGATCCCAAGGTTTTCATATTGAGCAACCAGGTGAATCAAGTTGCCACTTACTAAGATGGGAAAGTCTAGAGGAGAACTGGTGTGTGGGGAAAATCAAGAGTTTAGTTTTGGATATGGTAAATTTGACATGGCCATTGGACATACAAGTGGAAATGTTCAAAAGCAGGCCAAGTTCTGGGATGGAGATATGGATTTGGCTGCCATTGTCACTGAGATGGTGTTTAAAGCCTAGATACAGTTTCTTCAAAGGTGAGTATACGGAGGACTGGGTCACTATAATATTTAGAGGTTGAGAAGGTATGGAGGGATCAACAAAGGAGGCTGAGAAATGGGACCAGAGAGTCTGAAGGGCAACAGAGTGTGTGGAGACTCGGAAGCTAAATAATTGGAGAGTTCTTAATGGGAGGGAAGAGTCAACTGAGAAGTCAAGATGAAGACTGAAAATTTTCCATTAGCTGTGGTAACCCAGAGGTCATTAGTGGCCTTGATAAGTAAGGTAGGAAAAGAAGACATGGTTCTTTTCCAGAAAAATCTTACTAATAGGCAATCAAGAAGACTGGTAGAATCTAGGGAAAGGGGCAAAAGATGTCTGTGCTTTCTCCCTCCACTTAACCCCATATTAGGTGATTCTGATTTCATCTTGGATGGCATAAAGGAATTCTTCCTCCAGAGTCTCCCTCTCTCTTCTACAATCCCCTCAGCCTCCACAGCCCTCAGCTATTTTTACAAAGTTCTGCTGATTCTTCTGCTCTTCCCCTGGCTTTGTTCCTTCCATTTTTCCCTCCCCAAACCTGGATATAGAGACTTCAGGATAAAGCATCTACAATACAGACAAAGCTTTCTATTGTTAACATTAACTACTTCTTATCACAATCTCATGTATTATTATAATTTTAAAAATATGTCTCAATTTTTTTCCTAACCAAAAAACAAACAAAAAACGCTCTTCTGTTATTAGTTTGGTTTTTTAAATTACAATTTGCATATCCCAAACCCAGTAATTTCAGTCTCCCTTACCCTGCTCTACACTTTTTCTTTTTGCTATTGCATTTATCACCTTCTAGCATGTGCTATAATTTACTTGTTAATTGTGCTCATTTCTTGTTCATTTTCTTTTCTGCTAGATATAAACCCCAAATGAGCAGTGATTTGTTTCTGTTGTGCTCACTGATATGCCTGTTTTGGTCACTGATATGCTTAGTATAGGGCCTCGCCTGTAGTAGATGCTCAGGAAATTGTTGCTGAATAAATGAATGTTCTGGTCTCCAGGAGTGGTGTGGGTTGTGCTATGTTGCAGGAAGTAGATGCAAGTAATGAAGGAGACATTATCTTGCGACAACTAATACATGGTATTAATTGATGTACAGAAGATTCCTTTATCCTAATCAATTCCATCTGCTCTGAAATTGCACTCAGGTCATTGAACTAGAAGCTACGGCCTACTCTGTGATATTTCTGGAAGGGGTTAAGGTTTTTGCTGACCCCCAGAATACAAGGCATAGAAGAAGGATGGTGATACAGAAAACAGATCCAGGGGCTTCCCTGGTGGCACAGTGGTTGAGAGTCCGCCTGCCGATGCAGGGGGCACAGGTTCGTACCCCGGTCCGGGAAGATCCAACATGCCATGGAGCGCCTGGGCCCGTGAGCCATGGCTGCTGAGCCTGCGCGTCCGGAGCCTGTGCTTCACAACGGGAGAGGCCACAACAGTGAGAGGCCCGCGTACCACAAAAAAAAAAAAAAAAAAGGAAAACAGATCCAGGAAGAGTAGTACACTGGTTCATAACTTTGCTCAGATAAAAACTAAGAGGAAAACAAGGCAACATAGACTTGTATTAAAGACCTAAGCCCAGAGAGAAGCCAAGCCTTCTTCTGTTATGCCTAGGAACAGCAAAAATCAGCCTGCTAGCAAGTCTTTTAACAGTTCTTTTATGTTCCAACTGAGGAGAAGCAGTGGGAATACTGATGGGAAAGTAATAGCCAGAATGTAGTCACGGGCAATCAACAACCTTGAAAATATGGTGCTGGGGTGGCCAAAGAGAGCTTAGATCTCTCCGCATAAGAAGGGAAGAATCTCATGGAGACAGGGAAATGGTGGGGTCTTATATGTATTTCTAAACCTTCTTGAAGTCTACAGCTGCTTCTTACTCTTTGTTCCTTTCTTTGTGCCTACTTTTAGATGAAATTGAAGTACTTTATCCTAGAATAGGCTACTAACTCCTGAAGTGTTGACCTGGAGCAGCCTGAGCCATGGTTAGCATTTTTGCTTGGCTGAGATCTACCCCCTCCACACTCCTTTAACTTGTTTTCATGTCATTGCACAATGGAAATGGAAGCACCTACAGTACGCTGTGAAACAAATGTGATAATGTGCCTGAGGCAGTTGTAGTTTGTAAGAATCAAGGTATGATGAGTTCAAGAATATTTTCTGAACTTAAAATACACTGATTTAATATTTCTTTACTCTTTCATGTTATGTTTTCATATTTATATATATCTTTTCATATTTATCTATGTTGTAAATATTAATATTTAATTCTAAAACATTTTAAATGTTGCAAGTATAATACCAAGAGCTTTCCCCTAAACAATGTGATCTCCTAAAAACAAGGGTGTTCTCCTACATAACCGTAATATAATCATTAAAATCAGAAAGTGATCATATAATCCTCAGACCCCATTCAGATGTCACCAATTTTCCAGTAGTGTCCTTTACAGAAAAAGATTCACTTTACACATTGCATTTAGTTGTCAGGGCTCTAGTTTTCTTCATTCTGGAACAGTTCCTAAGTCTTCCTTTGACTTTAATGATTTTAACACTGTAGAAGATTACAGTTTTTTAAAATGGTCCTCAATATGAGTTTATCTGAAACACCTTTATTAACTGTATTTGCTTCTTTTGTATATTTTTGATGCTCTGGCACTGGGACCTCCCTGACTGGGGAGAGACTGCCCCTCCCAGGGTAGGTCAATAGAAATAGCAAGCAATTTTCCCTGAGGGCATGTCTTTCATATGCAAACCAACCTATTCAGAGCCCTCACTAGGGTCTACCTAGTAGGGAGAGCCACCTCCTCTATCTGGCTCTTATTACAGGAAGCAATATTTCTCTTCCCTAGTCATCCCAGGGTTAGGTATAAAACAACTAAAGATAGCCCCTGTACCCCAGAGCTTGCAGAAATTATTTATTAAAACTAGTCAATCCCAAACCTGCCTATTATTCCTTACCTTACCTTCCCTGAAAAGACTGTAATAAAGGTTCCTGTCCATGCTTTCCCCTTGTTCCTATTGCTTGTGTTTAACCCTGGTGCTTCCCTGTGTGGCCCTGCATGACATGGCATGCCCTATCCTCTTAGGTATTATGAATAACAAACTGTCTTTTCAATGGCAGTCTCCTGTGTTGACCTCACCATACCTGAATAATAATAAAACCTACAGTTAAAAACAATCTCCTCATGTTTAGATTCAGATTATACATTTTATGTGGGTATGTCACAGAAGTAATACTGTGTTCTTGTCATTGCATTCTATCAGTTGTTGCATGATTTTTATTTGTTCCATTGCTGATGATGTTTACATTAATTGCTTGATTAATGCCAGTCTTTTCCCCTGGAAAGTTACTTCTTTTCCTCTTTATAAAGTGTTTAATGGGTCAGCACTTTATATCTATGTAAATATTCTGTTCCTCATCAAACTTTAAATTTCTTCTTTATTTCTTAGTATCAGTACGGACTCGGTTTTCTATTTTATTCAGTCATTTACTTTATGCAAAATTTCCAAGGTTTGACCAGTGGGAGCCCAGCTGACTTCTGTGTCCCTTTGACAAATCCCCATAATTTTCTGATCATTTTCTTACATTTTAGCACAGCGAGATATTCCAGGCTTATCTTGTACTTCCCTTGTCCCGGCACTGGTATCAACCATTTCTCCAAGGAGCCTTGGCTTTATGATCTGGATGCTAGGTATGCTCAATTCAACTGAGGTATCCCTGCTCCAAGCCCTCTCAGTAGGTAAGCTAGGAAATACTGTATGGATATGCCTATTTACTACATATCATGTGTATGTATGTACATATACATGTAAATATATATACATATATGCAAACATACATTTACATATCCTTCTGTTTTTATTTCTATCTATATGTACTGAAAACCATAATTTCAAACCAGTAACTCCAATTCCAATCCAGCACCACTGGCAGTTTATCCTAGTTTTCTCCCTTTCCACATTTGTAACTCTTCCTCCTGATAGAAACATGATTCCTATTATCCTTAGTGTATTTTCTTATTTGACCAATTTTCCTATATATAATCAGTGTCCCATGGCCACCGATGCCTCATCCCCCACATGCTTGCTCCTTAATATGCACCACCTCCATCACAGACACTGTATACCCATCTGTCCATGTAATAAATTTTGTTTTAGGATTTACACCTATTGAAAAATCATATTCACTTAAAAAATACTGTTGAATGTTGACCATGTTGCTTTAAACATCAGTTGATGTGTATAACATCATACCATAAATAAATGAAAGCATGGTCTTCTTCAACTCTAATAATACATTAGCAGAATCAAGAGTGAGCCTTGTGATATTTTGTAACTTAAATAAAACTTGCTTTTAAACATTTGTAATATTAAAGATTCAAGACATTACATTTGCCAACAGAAATGGTAAGAATCATCACATGGCTACACTTGGTTACATGTAGTATGTATCAGCACTTATTTTATGGAACCTTATATTTTGGATTTTGTACATGATGAACATACCCATTTCTGGTTAATCAGTAAGTCTTGTGATAGACAGTAATGGAAATGGGCTGGTGCTTTCCAAACCAAGGTAATAAATCCCAAACAGGGACATTTCCTTAATTCAGCATGGTCAGGTTAGCATTGGTGGAGAGTAGCCATCTCAAATGTAACGGCCGTTGATTTAAAAGGGGATTGGCTGCCAAGAATACCAGATATAGCTAGTTGCTTGACATCTGGAAGATCTCTTAGGGTCTCTATTACCTTGTCTGTGAATTAAGAGTGTTTATATTGGTTACGATGCATTTGGCGGCAATAAACAGAAAACTCTGATTTATATGGTTTAAGCAACGTTGACAATTTATTATCTGCTATAACAAAAAGTTAGTGGTTTGGAGGCATCATCAGGATCTGGTGTGTGTATATGTATGTGTGTGTTTGTTTTTCTTTTCCTACTAGTTTCAGTATGTTTTCTAGTCCTTAGGCTAGCATCCTTCATGGCCACAAAATGGCACCAGTAGAACTAGGTATCCTATCATGGTGAAACAACATCCAGTGGACAATAGGTACTTCTTCTTCCTATATAATTCTCATTATTATTGAGGAAACATTTTCCAGAAGACCCCAGCAGAATTCTCCTATCTCATTGGATAAACTTGGATCATGTGCCCATGTTGAAGCCAATCATTGGCCAGGGGAATCAGTGTAGGATGATTGCCTTTACCAGTTATGATTCACTCTTTGGAACTGGGTCTGAGGTGTACCTCCTTTGAAGTCATAGCTGGACAAGGGAGGGTGGATATCTTGGGAAAGAAGGGAAGAAAAAGTTTGAAAGATCATGATTGTTGGGTAGGCCAGTACCGTCTCCTGACATGCTATATTATGCAAAGTCACTTCCAGTTTTCTCCTTTTGTTATTCAGTTCTCCCACTTGGAATTCTTGTAAAGTCCTCGAGGGTGGGATCATGACTTGTTTTTTGCATATTTATCTTTAGGGCTTAGCACTAAGGTTAGAAACTCAGCAAATATACATAGAGAGAATGAACAATTAATAATTCCTTAAATTACTCTATCTTGACATTTTTATTGTGGTGGTGCCTGTTGATTTTAAGAGTTATCCTTAGGTATGGCCTCGCCTGGTATAGCCACCTATTCATCTCATAAAATAATGTTTGGATGACAAAATTTATTTTATTTATATATTTCATTTGAATAAGAGATGTTGGACTTTTAAGCAGTGAAAACTACCTTCCAATTTTTCACCTATCTCTTCTAGTTGCTTAGGCCTGAATGAGGCATATGAGTGCATTTTGTTGACTGTGTCCTGGATTTATCTTCCACTAGATGTGGTGAGTGGTCCTTGATAAATATATAGCTGGTATCTGCAGCAGTTGTGAGAGTCAATTTGGTTTGAATGTCTATCATTGCTATCCACTTTCTGCAATTGTACATAGATCAGTGTGGTTAAACACAGAGATATTACAGCACAGAAGGGATTAACAAATTCCCTGTTTTGCACTTAGAAAGTATTGAATGTGTTCAGGAAGAGCAATAACTGGTTTATAATTCTGAAAGTTAGGGAAAGTCAGTTCTTTAAGGCATTTACTTTTATTTATGTAAGGAGCCTTTTTACTAGGAACTTCAGCTTCCAGGCATAACTAGAATAAATGAGGTTTTTTCTTTGTTAATTGACAAACTGGTAAAGACTTTAAAGAATCACACACAAAGTGTAAAACTTTTAATTATATGAAACTCTAAAGTTGTTTATGTGTACTTAAAAATGATAAAAGCTGAATAATGAATGGGATATTACAAAAATGTTCTATAGGAAATTAACAAGATTATTTGCTTTGCCTGATGTTTTTTAGAGTCTTATACAAAGGACTCTGTATCAGAATATATGAGTCCCTGTCCAAAGATCATTTCCTATATTAAGAAAACCTTAGAAGATCACCAAATGTCTCTGTGCCTCAGTTTCCCTATTTTTAAATAGCAAATTAATAATTATTAGATTGAATTTATTATGACAATAGCTACAGAAGGAATTTTAGGAAGAAAGTTTATTATATCATTTTTTTCCAATAAAATATATTTTGAATGGCATCATAATAATAAAATATCTCCATTTCTCTCAAATATCCCTGCATGTATGATTGCTGTAATTAAACAGTTTCTCCTTCTGAAATCAATAGAAATCTAAAGACATAGACGAGGCAAACCATACTGAATATTTGTGACTACTAAAAAGAAAGGCTAAATTCAGTGAACTTTTTCCAGACTTCATTTTGCTGATTATAGGATATGAACTATTGACAAATCCTTCTTTAATAAACAGTTCTATTTTCTGGTACTTGTATGACCCTACTGTCTTTCAGACATCGTCTTACCTTTACGATTGTTCATTTTATCTATCTTCTGAATGTTCTCCTTTTTCTACCTTATCCATAAATAACATTGGTTTCCACACATTTAATCCTCTACACCTCTTTTTTTGTTTGTTTGTGTTTTTTTTTTTTTTTTTTTTCGGTACGCGGGCCTCTCACTGCTGTGGCCTCTCCCGTTGTGGAGCACAGGCTCCGGACGCGCAGGCTCAGCAGCCATGGCTCACGGGCCCAGCCGCTCCGCGCATGTGGGATCCTCCCGGACCGGGGCACGAACCCGCGTCCCCTGCATCGGCAGGCGGACTCCCAACCACTGTGCAACCAGGGAAGCCCCCCTCT
>RJWK010061667.1:0-13006 GCA_004363435.1 Platanista minor
TTATTGCTGCATAGTAGCATTCCGTTGTATGCGTATGCCGTAATTTGTTTATCCATTCACCTGCTGATGGACATACAGGTTGCTTCTAGTTTTGGGCATTTACAAAGAAAACTGCTATGAATGTTTGTATACAAGTCTTTCAATGGACTTAAGCTTTCATTTCTCTTGGGTAGATATGAGTGGAATGGCTATATCATATCGTAGGTGTATGTTTAACTGCTTAACAAATTGTCAAACTGTTTTCTAAAATAATTGTATCATTTTACATTCTCAACAGCAGTGTATGATAGTTCCGATTCTTCCATGTTAATGTCAACACTTGGTATTGGTATGTTCAGTCTTGAATTTTAGCCATTCTCATAGGTATTTAGTAGTACATACTTCCCCCTTAAGATCAGAAAAAAGACAAGGATGTGTACTTTTATTACTTTGGTCCATTACCTTCCCCCAACCCCTGGTAACCACTGTTCCTTCTTCTCTATGAATTTGACTACCTTGTATAAATGGAATCATAGAATATTTGTCCCTTTCTGTTTATTTCTGGGCTCTCTATTCTATTTCATTGTCTTTATGCCAGTACCAAACTGTTTTAATTTACTGTAGCTTCGTAGTAAACTTTGAAATCAGGAAATATGAGTCCTCTAACTTTGTGACAAGTTTTCAGTCTTTCACTATTGAGTATGATGTTTGCTGTGGGTTTTTTATGTATGGACTTTTATCAAGTTGAGGAAGTTCCCTTCTTTTCCTGTTTCTTGAGTGTTTTTATTATGAGAGGATATTAGATTTTGTCAGATGCCTTTTCTGTATCCATTAAGATGATCATGTGGGTTTTTCCTTCATTTTCTTAATGTGATTGATGTATTATATTGAATGATTTTTGTAGGTTGAACTATCCTTGTATCCCAGGAATAAGTTCCACTTGGTCAAGGTGTATACTCTTTTTGAATTTGGTTTGCTAGGTTTTTGTTGAGGATTTCCCTTAAGCAACTTTGCAGAGTAGGAATGCTGATTCTCTTGTTGCATATGAGGAAACTTGAGATCAGTTACATGTCTGGTGTCGCACAGTAAGTGCCAGAGCTAGGAATAAGACTCAGGTTTGAATAATGTCTCAAGCTTGTTCTTCCATTTATTGAAGGAGAGAAATTAATTCTTGTTATTTAAATTTTATTTAATTTATTTATTTTTGGCTGTGTCGGGTCTTCTTTGCTGCGTGCGGGCTTTCTCTAGTTGCAGCAAGTGGGGGCTACTCTTTGTTGCTGTGCACGGGCTTCTCACTGCAGTGGCTTCTCTTGTTGTGGAGCATGGGCTCTAGGCGCGCGGGCTTCAGTAGTTGTGGCTTGCGCGCTCTAGAGCGCAGGCTCAGTAGTTGTGGCGCATGGGCTTAGTTGCCCCGCGGCATGTGGGATCTTCCCAGACCAGGGCTAGAACGTGGCAGGTGGAGTCTTAACCACTGCACCACCAGGAAGCCCGAGAAATTAATTCTTAAATTGAATGTGGGGGAATTGCTACAAAGGTGTTTCTTTAATATTATTTGAGTACTAATATTGTATCACTGGTTCTCACCTTTGGTTTTGGTTTGGTAGAAACATTGTTCTTCCTCAAAGTATTAAATTTGCCATATTTGTTTTGTAATTAAATTAGATTATAGAATACAAGGTAAAAATGCCACAAACAATAAGAGAAGGGAAAGATCGCTAGCCTGGGATAGGCAGGAAAGTATTATGGACAAAATCAGTGGACATTCCCATGGGACAGCACGTGGATAGAGGGACAGTATAAGCAAATACACAAATAGGATGCCAAGAGTGGTATATATTATAGCAATAAGCCTGTTTTGACTGGAAGGGAGGGGCATAATAAAAAATATAGACTGGGTCATTCCTTACCATGGTCCCAACCTTTATAGAGCTTTTACTTTAGTGGGCAGGGGAGACAAACAAATAAGTCACTATACCAAGTGTTATAGGTAGAATGAAAGGGGAAGTATAGGTTACTGTGGTAAAGCATGACAGTGGTATTTAAATAGTCTATAGACAGTCAGGGAGCTTTCTGGAGGAAGTGACATATAGTCTGAAATCTAAAGGATGAGCCGGAATAACCTAGTTAAAGAGAGGTGTTGAATATCCTGGGCAGAGAGGGGAAACATTTAAAGACTTAATCTTGCTGGATCCCCTAGGGTGAGGTAGAAGATGAGGCTAGAGAGGTGTGGGCTGAGACCAGTTCTGGAGGAGTGCTATGAGTTTAGTAGAGCATTGTTTGAGGGAAAGAAACCTGACCTAAATCTTGCTTTGCTCAGGGACCAAAGAAATGATGTTCAAGGTTGTTAATGGAATCCTTTTCCATCTATTTTTTTTCTTACAGCTTTATTTTCTGTGCTATGAAGTACACTTCCCCCTATTTAATCTTCTACTGTTCTTTAAGGATTCCTTGGGAATTTTATTTCTGAGTTAATCATTTGACTTTAGGTAAAAGCTTAGGTTCTTTCATAGAAATCGGAAGGGATAAACAGAAATAACAGATATTGAGAGTACATAGCTATTGGATTATATATTTATTTACCTCAAAACCTGTTTACCAGACAATTAAAACAAAATATTTAACCTGGAGCTATTGTTTTTGGAAAGGTATTAGCATCTCCTTTGTATATGGTGTAAAACTGATCCCTCTCCAATAATAACTAAAATGGTTAAATTAATAGAATTTGAGGTTTAGTAGAGATATTATTCTCTTGTAAAACTTTTTATAATTACGAGGAAAGCAGGTTATGTTTAAATGACTGAACTGTAGAACTCTTTTAAGACAAAGTTTTGCTGTATTGCTTATTTATGTTTTTCTAATTTATATAGCCATAATGTATATACCTTACATTTAGATTGCTTTTCAAAAAGGAATTTAGTATAGTACCTTAAAATTCCTCAGAGATTTTATGGTGGGTTAGTTAGAAATAAATCGTCATAGTGGCTTATTTTGGGGGGGGTGGTAGTAACAGTATCATTATTCTTTTTGTGAAGGTTATTCACACCTTCTCTGTGAGATCCAGAGTCCTAGGATCACTTTCTTACCTGTGAGAGAATAGCTTCTTAATAATTATTTTGGAATGAGTTCTGTACTTTTGAAAATTTATTCCTGTCACGATGATAATGAGACAGATTGCTTGCTATTCTATAAGTATCTCTATAATTAATGCAGGCACTAGAGAGTTAAACTCATTAAATTTGGTATGTAAGGTTTCAGTATATACAAATTAATGGTGTTATCTGCAATCAAAATCTAATTTTTTT
Organism: Platanista minor; assembly: GCA_004363435.1. Classification (NCBI taxonomy): domain Eukaryota; kingdom Metazoa; phylum Chordata; class Mammalia; order Artiodactyla; family Platanistidae; genus Platanista; species Platanista minor. The sequence continues at coordinate 3,282 of RJWK010061667.1, forward strand.
GCCTCCTTAGCGCTGGCTGACAGAGCAGAGAGCTCAATGTCCTCATTGCCGGTAAGTGTTTTACTATGATTATTTGTGAATTTGGAAAGTAGTAAGGTGATGGGGTCAGCGTGTGTCCTAATACTCATAACGTTCTTTCTGCAACCTGCCACATTTCTACTCTTTGCAAATACAGTTGAAAAGAAAATAAGCAATCTATCTCGATAAAGAAATGTAGACTAATTTACCTGACTTAGAATTATGTAGAATACATTACATTGTTTACTTTCTTTTGGAAAATCAGTGTGTAACTTCTTAACTTACCTTTTGTAACTAAAAAAAAATAAAGTTTCTGTTAAAAAAAAATCCAGATAGTAATAAAAAGGCTTCTGATTCTGATACCTGATTTGATTTTTTCATGATTTAACACTTTCAGAAGAAATTGTTAGTGTTAGGTTTGGGTACCTATTTTTCTAGACATTTTTCTGTATATGTACTGATGTATACATATAAATGTTTTCTTAAAAAGCACAAATGATATAATATTTTGCTTTGCTTTTTTTTCCATGTAAAATATGATGATGCCTTTATTGATCATATGTACATATATGTCATTTAAAATCAGTGTTTGAATAATAATCCACGGTAAGATTATACATTGATTTTTTTTTTTTTTTATGCTTATATTGAGAGACATACAGGTTGTTTCCATTTTCGGTTATTTCAAATGATGCCAGATTGCATTGAAGGGAAAGGTTTTTTACCATTTTATGTTCCTAATAATAGATATTGAAAATGCTGCTTCCTCACATTCTTGCCAACACTGGGTATTACCAGTCATTTTATTTTTTTGTCATTCTGCTAAGTGAAAAATGGTATCTCATTTTTAATCTGCTTTTTAAAAAAATGATTGAAACTGAGCATATATTAAAACATTTTTAGCCATTTATAATTTCTTTTTTTCTTAAACTACTTCATATCTTTTGCCCATTTTTCTTTTGGTACTGTTCACATTTTTCATACTAACTTTAAAGAAGATCTGCAGTATCAAATAGAACTTTCTGTATGATGGAAATATTCTATAGCCTTGCTGTCAACTGTGGCAGTAGAGCACTTGAAGTAAGCCTAGTGTAACTGTAATGAAATTTTCTTTTTTTTAACTAATTTGAATTTTTAATTTAAATAGTCACATATGAGTAGTGGCTGTCATTTTGGAGAGTATAGCTTTAGACTAAGGAATTAAGAATTCAGTCCATAATCTGAATTGCTAATTTTTTTATTCAGTTTTTTTGTAAATGATACATTATAGTAAAAATAAGTTACAAACCATACTTTTCATTGTGTCTTTCTTACTATTTTGATAGTAATATGGTATGAATATGATTGTGAGCCCTATTTTGAGGAGTGTTTATTTTTTCTTGATTTATAATTTCCTTTTTTTTTTCCAGCTTTGTTGATGTATAATTGACAAAATTGTAAGGTATTTAAAGTATAAAACGTGATTGTTTCATACACATATACATTGTGAAAGGATTCCCCCCATTGAGTTAACACATTTGTTACCTCAGTATTTACCTTTGAAATGTGTTTTAGAAAATGATCTCAAATTCCTGACTGAGAGCACATGTATGTATATTTTCTCTCCAGGGCTCCACTCCAGCTACGAGAACTAGTAAACTGTCGTTGGGCAGAAGAAGTAACACAGCAGCTTGATACTCTTCAACTCTGCAGTCTCACCAAACATGAAGAAAATGAAAAGGACAAGTACGTCCTTAGTTTCTTTGTTCAAGCGTTTCGTAGATTGTGCCACATAGTATTTTAATGACATTATTGAAAGTTTAAGCTTCGTAGGTGAACACTAAGACAATTTTCTTCTGGCATGGTGTGGGTGTCTCTATTTGGAAAGACCCTTCTAACTCTGACTTCTTTTATTAAAGCCTCTCATAAAGGATTAGAACTGCCACAATTTGCTAATTACTAATCTCTCTTCTTTGCTTCTTGATGCCTACTGGCTCCCCCTTGGGTTTGCTAAAGGTACCTATATATAAGCCATTGATTAATAATGGTTCTGATAAATTTCCTATATTGTAAAAGCTATATTCTAAATTTGGTAGTGTGGAAATCATGCTAAATGAGATAGTATCTAATATGCTGTTTCTTCATGCTTTTATTAATTTCCTATTGGATATTCAGATTACTTATAATTGAGAAATACAAAATGTCGACCTATTTAGGTATTTTCTGTAAGCTCAGTGTGATTTATCAGTGAAAAGCTTTTTAAAATTGCAACAGTGTGTCCCCTTTATAGGCAAGAGAAACAATTTTTTAAATTGTGGCAAAAGAAACAGAACATAATATTTACTATCTTAACCATTTTTAAGTATATAGTTCAGTAGTGTTAAGTGTATGCACATTGTTGTACAGCAAATCTGCAGAATTTTTTCATTTTGCAAATCTGAAGCTCTCAATTCATTAAACAATAATTTCCTATTTCCCACCATTTTACTTTCTGTTCCTATTTTCTCCCATTCCATAGATTGCCCTTTTTCTCTGTTTATTGTGTCCTTTAATGTACAGAAGTTGTTAATTTTGATGTAGTCCAATTTATCTATTTTTACTTTTGTTGTGTATGCTTTTGGTGTCATATCCAAGAAATAATTGCCAAATCCAACATCATGAAGCTTTTCCCCTGTGTTTTCTTTTAAGAGTTTTATCGCTTTAGGTCTTATGTTTAGGTCTTTGATCTATTGTAAGTTACTTTTTTAATATGGTATAAGTTAAAGGTATTTAACGTAAAGGTATTTAACTACTAGGGCTGCCATAATAGCATGCCACAGGCTGGGTGGCTTAAACAACAAAATTTATTTTCTCATGGTTTCAGAGGCTGGTAGTCCAAGGTCAAGATATTGTCAGGGTTGGTTTCTGGTGAGGCCTCTCTCCTTGACTAGGATATAGCTACTTCTCACTCCATCCTCACGTGGCGTTTTCTCTGTGAGTGCACACTCCTGCTGTCTCATTCTCTTCTTGTAAGGACACCAGTCCTATTGGGTAGGCCTCCACCCCTGTGATTTCATTTAACCTTCATTACCTCCTTAAAGGCCCTAACTCCAAATACAATTACATTAGGGCTTCAGTGTAGGAATTTGGGGGCACACAATTCAATTAATAACCATGTCCAACTTTATTCTTTTGCTTGTGGTTATTCAGTTTAAGGGAAAACTTTTTAAAATTGAGTTGTTCATTTCTAATGAGGATCTGGTATTGTGCAAGTAATCACCTGTGTCTTGGTTATTGTTGACTTTGATGACATGTAGAAAAAGTGTGCATGCATACATGCTCATGCAGGCATGGACACATAATCTGATTTGCCCAAAATGTAGTAATAGGATAGAATTTATCGTCTATACAGTTTCTCAGAAATAATGTTATCTTTGTACTTTAAATAGAAACTAGTCTGCATTTTTCATGTAATTTTAAAGTCCTTATAGATGGATGAAAACAATACTTAAAAAAAAATTGTCTCTACATGTAATTGTTCAGCTTAATTCACAGAAGCCATAGAGTACATTTTATATTTCCTGAGATATAGTCATTTAAAATTGACTGACCAGTTTGCCCAAACTTAGGAATTTGTTGTGGTAACTATGTTCCAGTTTTTAAATTTAATTAATTTATAATTGTACTTTTTTTTCATAATGTATAGATGTGAAAATCACCATGAAAAACTTAGTGTATTTTGCTGGACTTGTAAGAAGTGTATCTGCCATCAGTGTGCACTTTGGGGAGGAATGGTAAGCGGAACAAATTCAGCATATTATTTTTAATTAAAGTGTAGAAAGCACTGAAATGTTTGTTTGATTTAGATAGAACGTAATATTTTACTCTGTTTATAGAATGAAAATTAAATGTATCTGCTTTATAGCAGAAGGTATTGTACCTTCTCTTATTCCAGAGAAACTTCTTTTGTTGGAGATTTTGATGTATGATGTGCATCCCTTACATAAATATTTTATTTTAATTGAAAACCAGTAAAATGTCTACTCATATCAGTCGATCCTGGCTGTGATTTCCAATTTTAGTTTCTTTAAAATGGAACAAAAATTTTGTAGACATTTATGAAACAATATGAACCTGCAGACATCTAGTTCTTATGATTTTTTTTTTAATCTTTCTTCCTCAAGTACCTTTCTAATTTATTCATTTGTGCTAGAGACTAGGGGTTCAGAGATGAACACGGCAGATATCAAACAGCTAGTTCTGTACTTAATTGCTGTTGTGATAAATATTAGGAATAAGCATACAGTGCTGATGAGAGTGAATAACCATGGGACCTGACCCTGAGTTAAGCTCCAAAGGATTGAGTAGGAGTTAAGTGGATGGAGAATTTGGACAGGGTGGATGAAAGAGAATTATTTTTGAATAAGACGTTTCTTTTGCAATGGGCTGTGGGAAGAGGTTTGAGGTCATGGAAGAAGGCTAGTACTGACCAAAAGAAGAGTGACAAATAAGGTTGTGTCAGGTGGTTTGCGCCATTGTTAAGGATTTTGCTTCTTTCTAATGAGTGAAGACTTCTAGATAAGTAAACATTTTGCTAAAGTCCATTATCTAAAATCTTGAAGGATTTCCTATATGGGCCAAGTGATTTTAAGCAAACTCTGGCCTGTTATAACAAAGTAAAGGCAACCAAAAGATAAAATTCATTTGAAATTATTTACCAGTTTATTAGTATCCGTAGAGTGTTAAGGAAGGAATGTAAATGCAGATGAGATATATGAAAATATTCAAAAACTACTCATTACTTTAAATAGCATGGTGGACATACCTTTAAACCTTTGGCGGAAATTTATGAGCAGCATGTTACCAAAGTGAATGAAGAGGTAGCCAAGCTTCGTCGGCGTCTCATGGAACTGATCAGCTTAGTTCAAGAAGTGGTAAGACTACTACTGAAAGATCATTATCCCTTTTATAGTCTATAATATATATTTTTTATAATATAAATCAATCAGATGTTGAACTCAAGATTTGAAATTTTGATAAGATATATTTATAGTTCTCACCAACTTCAAACTAGCTGAGGAATTTGCATCCAGACCCCTTGCTTGTTATCAAGTTGGAGCCAGAGAATTGCCTCCTCTTATGCAGAAATAGAGAATCAGTGAACGAGTTAAATAAGCCTGTTTGTTACATAGTAGTTGACTGCTAAACAGAATCAGTATTGACTTTTACAGTCATTAAGTCATTCATTCTTTGGGAGAGTTTCTGCTACCAGGGAATGAACTATTTCTGATGTCTTGAATTAAAACTGAAGAATTCAATGAGTAATATTTAACACTACTCTCTAGATACTGTATGGGTCAAAGAGCTCTGGTGAGCTATTTACCATTTGTAATATTATTTCTATGGGAAAATGTAATAAGCATCAAACATTTGAGTACTAAATATACCTTTGGAATGTATTTGTTTAAAGTTACCAGAATGACAGTTATTCCTGAGGTTTGCAGACCATTCCTAACTCAAGATGTTGTCTTTATTTTACTCATGTAGGAATCAAGATTGAGATAATCATTTATAACATTCTTTATGCAGAACATAATGTTTTTGAGTTACATGTATGTTACGCAAAGTCATTTTGGAATATAAACAAGTTGGATGGCTTCTATTTGGCCTTCGTTTAGTTACCTTTTTTTCTACTATTTTCTCTTGACAGCATTTTAATTTGGGCATTAGGGAGGTTGTTCTAGTTTGAGGTTTTCACTGCTTGTGCTTATAATAATAGTAAGTATAGGAAAGGTTGCTTTTTATTTTTGGTAGTATGCTATTAAAAAAACTATGTACTCTGCAATCTTTAAAAACCTTATTTTTTTCTTTCTTTTTTTGGTTCTGAAAAAAATTTTAAACTTTGTAAATTGGAGTAGATGTGGTTTTTCAAATTTTTCATTTGTTTTAGAGTTTTGTGTGATGTGAACTGCCTTTAGTATAATTTTTTGGTTTTGAACAGTGGTTCTATATGATTGGGGCTTTGAGTATGTGTTTTGTATGTGTTACCCAAAGCAGTTTTTTTTGTAATTACATATCTTTCTGTTTAACTGTTAAAATATTATGTACTTTATTGTGCTTTAATTGTTTAAGAATTTTTTTCTGAGTTTCAGGAATTCAACTGACTTTAAGAATAATTGCAGTGATTGCATTAATGTCTATTTACTTCTATTTAAAAAATTCTTTAATTATAATTTTTTTATAAATTTATTTATTTTATTTTATTTATTTTTGGCTGCGTTGGGTCTTTGTTGCTGTGCACAGGCCGTCTCGAGTTGCGGCGAGCGGCTACTCTTCGTTGCGGTGTGCGGGCTTCTCATTTCAGTGGCTTCTCTTGTTGTGGAGCACGGGCTCTAGGCGTGCGGGCCTCACTAGTTGTGGCACGAAGGCTCAGTAGTTGTGGCTCGCGGGCTCTAGAGCACAGGTTCAGTAGTTGTGGCACACGGGCTTAGTTGCTTCGTGGCATGAGCGATCTTCCCAGAATAGGGATCGAACCCGTGTCCCCTGCATTGGCAGGTGGATTCATAATCACTGCGTCACCAGAGGAGTCCTAAAATTTTTTTACCTGTTTATCTTCTAGGAAAGAAATGTCGAAGCTGTAAGAAATGCAAAAGATGAGCGTGTTCGGGAAATTAGAAATGCAGTGGAGATGATGATTGCACGGTTAGACACACAGCTGAAGAATAAGCTTATAACACTGATGGGTGAGTTTTTCTATGCTGCTTGTGTACATGGTGCTTTGAACCTCCTTGAGGTTCAGTGGTTGGTGAGTTATTATAGGCTAGGAAAAGATTGCTTTAAAAAAATAGAAGTTCTACCTGTTAATTGTTCCTCTGTATCAATTAACATTACACCAAATTGATACAACTTCTGCTAACTTCATGGAATATGCTTCCAGCTCTTCAGACTTTGTGATTTACAAAGTGGGTGGTCTGATTTGGCAAGCGTGCCTATCTTTTTTTTGTTTTGTTTTGTTTTTGTGTCATGTAAAGCAGTTTCTTTCTTCCTTCTCTATAATAATAATTTCTGTAACAGTAATTCCTTTATCCTTCTGTGTTTCCAGCTTCTTTGAGACTGTTTTCCTCTCTGGACATTCTTTTTTACAGGTTCCTATTATGTTCAAAGCACATACCTCTTGCTGACATTTAATATAAACAAATGGTCCACTTACTACATTGTTCTTTTTAGGCCACCTTTAAATTTTGGGGGAGGAATTATTTTAGAATAGTTAATTGATTAAAAATGTTAGTTTTCTATAGCTTTACATTCCTTTAGAAGAAGCAATAATGTTAATTTCATTACAAAATATACTGTCACTGTATATTTCTTAGAAGTATTTAATAGACCTGCGTTGTCCTTTGTCTGTAACTGTAGTTAGGGTTGATTCTGAAATCCTCTTGTCAAAGCTACTATAACTAAAACTCTGGAAAAATTTTTTAGGGTGGCTGTAAGAAGAAGTTTTGCTTACTTGAGATTGATTCCTTATTATTGAATATGTTCAATGAAATTTAATTTCATTCTTGAACTAGTAAGAAGCCTGAGTGTTGGTCTTCTGCTATTTTTAAAATAGGTCAGAAGACATCTCTGACACAAGAAACAGAACTGTTGGAATCCTTACTTCAGGAAGTAGAGCACCAGGTGATGAAATATTAAATGAAGTGAGATAAAGTCTTTATCCTTTTTCTGTTCATGTACTTTAAAAGTTTTTTTGGTTTTTGTTTTTTGACAGATTGTATAAGATCAAAAGATCTGGGGATCTGTGTGCTGTACTAGGGATTTTTATGAAATAGGAATCAGCTGATTCAAGGTTTCTCCATTGTGTATGGGAACTAGATAAAATAATACTAATTTTGTTTTTGCAAAAAACAATTATTTTTACTGGGAATAATAGCCAATAGGAATCTTTAAAAGATTAAAATCTTCTGATGTTGTGACTTAAGTGGTGACTTCGAGATAGAATATTATTGCCAATTACTTACACATAATGATTCTTAGGGTAAAATTAGCATTTTTATTTATTAAGGAAATTTGTATTACATACCAAATAGATTGCAGGCATTGCTTTAGGTGCTTTGGAACACAACAGTGGACACAGTGGCAAAAAAATCCTCAAAGAGTTTATAATTTAGATTCGGGGTAGGTGGGGATGAAGTACATAGTGAATGAATAAATAAAATTTATAGTGTCACATAAATATTTGATAATTTTATCTGTCTTGAATTTGGTTTTTGGAATTCTCGAATTCCTCTCTATGCCTGATACACAGCTGTCTCATGCATTTGTTCTCTTAATTACCATCCTGGGGATCCCCTTCATTTCTTTCTTGGGTTGAATCCCATGTTTCCTGATTTCCATGGCTTCCATGCTCTTGATTTACACGTTTGTTTTGGTATCACACTTCCTCTGTGGCTTTCATGAAAGGGTAATCAATACATTTTTTGAGACTGCATGTCTGAAAATATTTTTATTCAATCTTTACATTTGGTTGATAGTTTGGCTGGTAGAGTTCAATACATAAGTATTTATATATTCTTGTTTTTCTCTTCAGTATTTTTTTTGACCGTGCTGCATGGCTTGTGGGATCTCAGTTCCCCAACCAGAGCCCTCGATGGTGAAAGCTCGGAGTCCTAACCACTGGACTGCCAGGGAATTCGCCAGTATTCCCATTCTTAATTGTGCATGTTGTTCTCCTAGTCCAGAGATTTTATTTTATCCCTTCCAGAGAGTAAACTAGTAGCCTTCTGCTGGAGTGATAGGACAAATTTAAACTAGCTATAAGTGGAGTAGGGGTGGGATCTGGGGATCTGTGCACTTTTTTTTTCTTTTAACAGCTTTATTGAAGGATAATTGACAAAAAATAAGCTACATGTATTTAAAGTGTATAATTTGATAAGGTTTGACAAATGTATACACCTGTGAAACCATCACCATAATCAAAGTAGTGACTTTTTTCCTCCAGAATTTTTTGTGCCTCTTTATAAATTCTCCTTCTGCTTCTCCCAACACTTCCCTCTCCAGGCAACCCCCATCTCCTTTCTGTCATTATAGATAATTTTGCCTTTTCTAGCATTTTATGTAATTGGAATCATACACATTATATACTTTTTTTATGTCTGACTTCTTTTACTTAGCGGAATTATTTTGCAGTTCATTCATATATCAATAGTTGTTTCCTTTTTAATTGCTGAGTAGTATTCCATTGTATGTATATACTGCAATTTGTTTTTCCATTCAACTGTTTATGGTCATTTGGTTTGCTTTCTGGTTTTGGGTTTTACACGTAAAGTGGCAGTGAACATTCATTTACAAATCTATACATGGACATATATTTCCAGTGGTAGTTTGATAGGGATTGCATTGAATCTGTAGATTGCTTTGGGTAGTAGAGTCATTTTCACAATGTTGATTCTTCCAATCCAAGAACATGGTATATCTCTCCATCTATTAGTATCATCTTTAATTTATTTCATCAGTATCTTATAATTCTCTGCATACAGGTCTTTTGTCTCCTTAGGTTTATTCCTAGATATTTTATTCTTTTTGTTGCAATGGTAAATGGGAGTGTTTTCTTGATTTCACTTTCAGATTTTTCATCATTAGTGTATAGGAATGCCAGAGATTTCTGTGTGTTAATTTTGTATCCTGCTACTTTACCAAATTCATTGATTAGCTCTAGCAGTTTTCTGGTAGCATCTTTAGGATTCTCTATG
>RJWK010061668.1:0-13006 GCA_004363435.1 Platanista minor
CTTTTTTTTTTTTTTTTTTTTGTGGTACGTGGGCCTCTCACTGTTGTGGCCTCTCCCGTTGCGGAGCACAGGTTCCGGACGCGCAGGCTCAGCGGCCATGGCTCACAGGCCCAGCTGCTCCGCGGCATGTGGGATCCCCTGTATCGCTAGGCGGACTCTCAACCACTTCGCCACCAGGGAAGCCCTAAAAATAACTCTTACCTACAGATAAATGATGAAAATAAAATGCGGAAGTAAAATGTTTTAGCAAAAGCACAAAATTGCTGTTCAATGTAAAATCTGCTCAGACATAATTCTGGGCTGCTATTTTATCTTTCACCTGCTTCCAGGCACAGCCATGTCTGTGGCTTCAGTCACCACAAATATACTGAGAACTCCTGAGTCCTGTTCTGAGAAAGACCTTTTTTAAATACAAATATCTGACACCCCTGTTCTAGAGCCCTATGTCAATTTCAGCATGCTCAGCCTTACACTTGCTCTCTAAACCTGCCAGGCCTCTGCAACTCCTACTTACCGTAAGAAGCAGATGGGGATGAGGGGGTAAGTTATTATCATAAACACTAAGTAGTTTTTATTATATTTTCCTTTTTGTTTATTTTATTTTATTATTCTCTAGAGGCAAAGATTTGACATCACATTTCACAATAATCTAATTTATGGGTTAGGGTTAATTCATGGGAGTTGGAGTTGGTAAGGAAACTTTTGGTTACATTACGATAAAACATCCTATTCTCAAATAAAGAGTAGGGAAAAGTTGTTCTGCATTTATTGTAAAGTAGTGCCTTCATCCTGGGCTGACTTGTATCACTGGATACTAGTTTTTTACTTTAAAAATATTGTTTATTCTCTGGGACCAGATGCTGTTCAGAGAAGACCTCAAAAACCTACCTCTCTAGAAAGTAAGTTGACTTCTGGACTTTAGCAGGATGCCAGGAGGAACTGTGGCAGAGTCTTGGGCTGGGGACCCAGAGAGCAGCCACATTTAATTCAATCCAAACTCTTCACTAAGGAGTCTCACTCCACTTGGGTATAAGATGAGACGATTTTATCTCTTCTAAACATTGCCTCAAACTGTGCTATATTGAACAACTTCCTCCTCTTCCCTGATTTTTGTCAATATACTTGGAAGATTATATTACTTTCCATCTAGTTCAGATATAAAAATCAGTACATCCACATGAAAAGCTTCAACTCTTATCTGATTCTAAACACTTTCCTTGCTATTGCTGGCCCAGGACTGGCTGGTACCTTTCACTCCCTCACCAGTACCCTTTTTCCTACATTCTAACTCACCAAGAATGAGGGACAGGACAAAGAAATGAAGGGTGAGAACAAATATCCCTTACCTTACCGGGGATAATTTTAATCCTTTTCCATTGATGTCTGCTGCTTTTCTGCCTGCCCTGACCTGTCATCAATGATGGCCTCTGTATGGCCACTGTTCATAAGCTGCTCACACTCTGTGCAATGGCAGAGCCCAGTGCAGCCTCCCGGCACTCAGGACCCTGTCCAGCCTGGATGCTCCATCTGCCCTCAGTTCCCACTTGCTTCTTGCAACTTGGAAGCATTGACTCAGAGGGCAGCTCTGTGGAGCAGGTTTCAGGCAAAGATGCCTCTACCTTCCACACTGTTCTACAAATGTCCACTTGACCTAGAGTTAACTTGTCTTTGCCAAGCCTAGGGGTATGAGTCAAGGTTGCCATTTTCTTTCTCTGCCTGCATCTTCTCCCCAATTATCTTTTCTACCCCTGGGGTGGATAGATTAGTAATTTGGCTATCTACGTAGCCATCCAATCTGCAAAGGTCCAGTCTCCTGCCATCAGCAGCATCTCTCATCTTCACTAGAGATTTTCTTGGGTGTCTCTGCATGCACTGCTCATCACAGTGGTCTCTCCCACAGCCTAGGTGGGATGAAGACAGTGGGGTAGAAATGCACTGTAGTAGGGTCAGTCCTGTGAACTTTAATAAACCCTGGAGAAGCTCCACCCTCAATCATTAGTGGCTCTTTTTAGATTGTGGCTATCTTAATACATTTTTGTTTTCATGTGTATAAAGTACTTACATCTCACATCAATTCTTTGGAATCAGCACTTTAATAACTTTTGCTTCCTCACTAATCCAATTTCCTCAAAGCAGCCAGAGAAAGCCCCTGAAATTACATTATAATGACCAGCAAAAGCAGGAGGCTTCACTACCTTTCTGAGGAATGTCACTTTAGTTATTCTTCTCTCTTTATGCTCTAATTATATCTTATTTGTTTATTCTGTGCAGTACGCTATTTTGGCTCAAGCTCTCCCTCCTGGACTACACTGTTCCCAGGAGTAGCCCAAAATTATCACCATTTCACCTTAACCCTGCCCTCTAGCTACAGGCAAGGTGAGGTGCTCCTAGGAAGTTGGGGATTAATGACCAATGTCTGACTTACTCCTTATTCATTTGTAAGTTTTCAGGTTAAAGGACAGTCTTTGAGGTGCTTCTCTGTCTTTGTAATTAAGTTAGTTTGCCCTTTTATAGCTTTCATCATACTTGAAATTACTTGCTTACTGACTATGTTCTCTGCTAAATAATATGATTCTTGAGGATGGAAGTCAATCTCATGAATATATCTGGTTCACTGATCTATCCTTAGTACCTAATGCATTTCCCTAACAGCTACTTATTTATTAAGTGAATTGATAAATTTATGGAGAATGGAACTACTGTCATTAATTTTTATTAGATGCAGCAAATGATTGTTCAGCCCTTCATTTGAATCTGCCCTTGGAGCTATCAAGAACCTTATCAACTCCATCCTGTTCCACCTCAATTGATTTGTCGACATATTTTTGGTTTCTATTCATGTCAGAGTTTGTTTGAGATTGCCACTGTGTGTTCCTTTCTATTTGCACTGGAGAGGTTGGTGAAAAAGTGTAGTTTAAAAATCAACAAAAAGGGAGTTTTACATGATTTTAAACTAGATATCTTTGAAGTCAAATTTTAAGTGAAAAAGTGCTTTGAGTTCTTAACGTCTTCTACATCTTAATTTTAACCTTTCTTACAGTTCATTCTTAAGTGCTTTTCCCAGGACAGTTTAAATGGCCTAACCTAGTATCAATCATTGTTTCTAAGAAAAATTTTAGTTGTTAAGGTCTCTTCATATGTATGCTTGTTTAGCTTTAAATTTTTACATATAATGAAACTGTTTGTTTTTCTAATTGCTTCCAGCTTAAAACAATGAAGATGTAGAGGACGCTGAGCCTAGGCATACCTGCACAGATGGGAACTTTGGCTGTGCTCAAACACCTTCCATCTGGTTCCTATCACATCAGGCTTACCCTCTGGACCCCGGCCACTGACATAACCTCTGGCATAGTTAGTGCAACCTTCCACGATTCTGCTGAATTTCTCTGCTTGTTACTCTTCCCCTGGCCGTCTTACTTAGCTAATATGGCTGTTAGTAGTAAAACAACAAACCCTATTACTGAGGAGTCACTGAAAGACCAAGTACATCAACCCCTTTATTTTATAGATCAGAGACTCAAGACTTCCAGGACAATGCAACTCTCCTGTAGTTCATAAGTAGAAGGAAAGAGACAAGACTAGAACACGAGGCTTCTCCCACCCAGTCAAGTGTATATTTCCACTATAGAACATGGGTACATTGAGTCAAGCATTCTGGAAGTAATCTAGGGTATTTATCTAACTAAATTGCAGATTAAAATGGAAGGATTTGAACCATTTCAGTATGAATACTCAAATCCCACTGAAGAGTAAATCAGTTTTACCAATGCACACATATAAGGAAACTGAGGACCAGAAATGGGAAAATATTCAATTATGAATACCTTTGTAGACAGAGCAACTGGATAATTTCAGGTAAAAACAGACAAAATTAACAACAACATTTTATCCTACTCAAATTTTTTCCGGGGGTTCGGTTGTGTTCTGGGTTTGATTTAACTTCAAACTATCGATTACTCTGCCCTTACTTGGTCTTTAAAGAAGACATCAGAATGCAGCAGCAAGCTTCTCCCCATCTCCCTTGCAGCTGCAGTTCCACAAAGGTAATCATTCCCAAACTGTCAGAGAAATCCCTCCTCCCAGAAATGGTAGCTGGGCATATTTCTCTGAAGTTTTGTGGAAGTGGTCAGCTGCTGTCACTAAGGATTAACTGGTCTCCGAATAACCAGAAGCGTAAATCAAAGTGGGAGCAAAAAAGACAGATCCTCCCCACCAAGTCTACAAAAGAAAGGGAAATGTGTCCTGTAGCCTTCTTTCATCTTCTCAGCCACACCCTCACGTGGAGAGTCAGCTGCATTCGCACAGTCATCTTCAAAGGCAAAGGACAGCAAAGCAAGAGAGGGGGAAAAAAAAGGAAAAAAAAAATTCTAATGACTAATTGGCAAACCATCTGTCTATATGTGTTATCTCCCTATGTTACCTTCACAATTTTCCTTTTTAAGTTCTCATTGATCTAAGCCCAAAGACATTAAAGTGGATAATATATTCTGGTCTGCTCATCAGCAGTTATCCTATATATCAGGACTGGGACGGCTGGTAGCCCAAACCCCTAGTTTATCAATAAAGAAAACTGAGGCTCTAAGTGTAGGCAACTTGGCCAGAATCCTGTAGCTTCTTGGAAAGAGAGCCAGGACTAGAAATTCCATATTCTGACTCCTTCCACATTCAGCATTCTTGGTAGGATATCTCATTACAAAATTATCTTCCTTTTGCTGGGGGAAGGGAAGGCATGTTAGTTTATGCCTTTTATAGCTGCCTTTTCCACCTTCCTGACTTATAGCAGGAGCCTTGGTTTTATCCTCTTCTATCAAAACTTGTAATGGGAAAATGTTTTACATCTGTCTTTTACCACTTAAGATAAATGAGAATCCCTGCATCACCTTCCCTGAGGGTGTGTTCATGTTCAGACATATAATCTGAGTTGTGGAATGGAAGATTTTTGTCCCTGTTAAAAGATGTGGCACTGGGGCAGATTGCGGGAAGGGGTAGGATTTTTTTTGACACTCTTGTCTCTGAGCTACTAATATCTACTACTAGCTATACAAAATTCACCCATCGCTTCACCTTCCAGGAGACTATGTGGGGAGTTTTTTAATAACTGTAAGATGGGGAAGTTCAGTTTCATAAGGTGGTAACCTCCTGGAAAATCTCTCCAGTTCAGAACAGCATTCACCAGTGTAATGTGGAGTATTCCTACTTTTCCAGAAGAGACAGTAAATGGTTTCTGTCTTTCTCTCTCTCTCTTTCCTCCTTTTTTAAATCAGAAGAAATGTATCTTCAGTGTCATTGTTGTTGTCTCCACTTCAGCATGTCTCTGCTCCGCCTCAGACCCCCTGGGGACTCAGAAGGGGAAACATCTGTTTGTCTGTTTCTGCTTTTTTTCGCAGAACCTGTTAAATAGAGAAGAAGCTAAATTCTTAATGGTCCCGAAGCTCTGTGTGTGAAACGATGATATTGGGTTGCGATTGAAGAAGAGTTTTAAGACAGGCAATTTTATCCCAACTTACATAATGCATGCCAAAGTGTGAGGCTGTTATAGAATCTCATCTGCAATTGTGAGCTGCATAATACCGCAATAGTATTTGAATATTATCAGATTCTCAATGGCAGAAATGCGGTATTAAGTGTTTGTGAGGAGTGAATTATGCCCTATTATATCGCAGAGACCCTGGGAGCAAGGGAAGCAGCTGGTGAATGGCGGTTTTCTCTGATTTATTAACAGGGTTAGTTTACTGGGATTATGCTTATTTTTATGAGTGTAACGATTATCAGTTCTTAGGCTCTTCTCCAAAGAGGACACACACAGTGAGGAGGGGTAACTTCGCATGTCTCGCCTCCCTCCTGCCAGAGCACCGGAAACATCCGGCACAATTTGGCTTTCTTTGGAAGGAAGTAGGAAAACTAGAGAAATATATCAGGAATGGAAACAAATCTCCATAACCTGGCAAGAGAGTTTGGGGAAAGCTGGACCGGTGGAAAAGGAAAGCTCAAGAGGGATATGACCTCAGACTGTAAATACCTTCAAGGTAGCACTATAAATGAAGGGTAGAAATTATTCACAGGCTCAGATGATGGCAGGAGTAGGTGCAGTAGCCTGGAGCTAAGAAAGAAGAAGGTTGGACCAGGTAATAAGAAATGTTTATAGTAGCAAGAGTGACAGGACAGAGAAATAGGCTCTCAAGAGTCATTGCAGGTAAAACGTTAGCAGGACTGATGAAGTGAGGGAAGCAGAAGGGATGTAACACGTAGGATTTGGAGCTCCTGTTTCTGGAGATATTGATGAAGTAATAAGTGCAAACATTTTCCCCCATTGAATTCAGTTTTGCCAATTTTTGTTACAAAATCTTCACTCTCATGTGACTACATCATATTTGAAAAGGAAAATCTTCAATTAGATTGTCATGAAGAAAGTCACAAACAACAAGTCCTTCCTCTATAACCATCCCCATTCCCGATTTTGAAACTCTGATGTAGGGACTGCATGATAAATTAGGCTGATGCATTAGAGAACGCTTATTGAAGGAGATGACTTCGAAACGATGGAGAAGTTAGGGCATATTTTACATGATTTACTCATTATTTATAACATGATTATTCAAAGAAGGATTTGTGTCAGTAGTTGAGGATTTAAATAAGGAGAAGGCAGGAAGATTATTGTTCTAGCTGGACATGTCTCATGGATTTTTCAAATGTCCCCCTACTGAAAGCAGCAGGAAATGGCAACATTTGTAACCAAACACCCCCTATCAGTTTGCTGGGTTTGAAACAGCTAGCTCTCAAGGGTTGATGGTTGTTCTCACTCCACAATTCGAAGAAATCGTTATATCAACTAGTGTTAAGAGCATGAAAATTCCGGAGATGTCCCCACAGCAGTAGTTAGAATGTTACATCTAATTTCTACTTTAAAAATTCAAGAGGGCACACACAACACTGACTCTCTTTCCATCACCAATTCACAGTACCATTAGAAAATGAATCCATAGCCATAGCGGAGGGGCAACTCCATTGGATGAGTAATATCTAAAATATGGAAAGCAGCCTGAGACAGACTACACACTGCTGCTACAAAAAGTCAGAGTGGCTCTAACAATGGCATGGTATCAGGAGCAGGGTGAGGCTGAAGAAATTGCAGGGGAATTAGTTTGAGTGGCACAGGTGGGACTTTCTGCATCTCTCTTCACCCTCAACTCTTTGGGTCAGCACTGAACAACAGTGCCTCTCCTTCACTGTAACTCTACCCAGACATCAATCTAAACCACAGTGGTAAGACCTGGCCCCATAGCCCATGGAGTCTGTGCAGAGACAACATTACCAAAAATGTAACGGTGCATCCTAAATCAAAACGCACGACCAGGCATAATCAGATAAAGACATAAATGAGCATAACCAAATATCTGGGGAGGGCCACATCATGAAGGAAAAGCACAAAATGCAGCAAAACTCACAGAAACAGTGAAGAAAACAGGTAAGATATTAGACTAAATATTAGCTATATATATCCTCTGAGAAACAAATAGGATATCATGATACTTTTTTTTTTTTTTTTTGCGGTATGTGGGCCTCTCACTGTTGTGGCCTCTCCCATTGCGGAGCACAGGCTCCGGACGCACAGGCTCAGCGGCCATGGCTCATGGGCCCAGCCGCTCCGTGGCATGTGGGATCTTCCCGGACCGGGGCACGAACCAGTGTCCCCTGCATTGGCAAGTGGACTCTCAACCACTGCACCACCAGGGAAGCCCCATGATATTTTTTTTTAAGATTCAACTTGAAAACTTGGAAACTGAAAATTTAATTTTTGAAAAACGTGAATAGAAAAGTTGAATAGTGGACTATTCAAATGCTAAATGATAATTGTGTCTTTTGGCGGCAAGGTAGAATTGAGGATTTTCCCCAACTCTCATGGGGTATAAAAGTAGAAAGATATTAAAGCACATGGGCAGCTATTTGGACATATGTAAAAAAAGTTTGAGAAAGAGATCATAGGAAAATGAAGGAGAAAAGTGGTAAATACAAAATTTCAAATTTTTCCATGACTGAAAAATATATGACTTTCTAGATTGAAAGAGTTCACATTTATTGTGACTTAAAAAAAAAAAAAAAAAAAGACTGTGCATAGGAATATCCTGGTGAATTTTGACATTCCAAACTTCTTTAACAAAAGATAGAGAGAACCCCCTAAGAGTGTCTTACGTTTAAAAAAGAGTATAAAAGGAATTTGAAATGAAGCAACCTACCTTGCCCTCAAATTCTCATAATTAATGCTGAATGCAAGAAGTACACTTCCTCAGGATTCTTAGAAAAAAATATGTTGAACACTATTATTATTTTTTTTAGAGAAAAATAAAGATATTTTCAGATTTTGTAGGACATGGATACTTTACCATCCATAACTCAAATCTGAAAACATTACTAAAGCATACATACCAGCAAGTAAAATAAATGAGTCCTAGTGAAGGAAATGAAGTTTAAGAAACTGCAGTGAGCAAAGAAATCAACACACTGTATTGCTAAGTCTAAATGAGCATGGCTTACAAAATATCAACCTAAATCTAAATTCACATATGGTATTGATGTTAGATAACATCACAAAACATGCAGCAGAAAGTGACTTACTGTGAAACCATTATTCACAATTTTATGTTTGCTTTTTTTCTTTATTCATGAGCTTAAATATGGTCTCATTCCTCCTGGGATGATAGAGAAACCCTTACTTCTCTGAAATCTGTTGTAGGTATCATCCCATTTTATTTTTAAGATGTTTCATTTACTCCTCTCTATCTAGTACAAGATAAATTATAAATTCCTTCAAGGAAGAGAGTTTATCAATTTATTTAAATTAATAGGTGTTAATGACCAGTATTTTGAAGGTGTTATACAAAAAATATATATATATATAGTATAGTTTTGTGTACTGGCTGGTGCAGGAGATACCTTGGAATCAGTTAAGGAATAGAGATGATTATACTAAACCAAGGATGGATCATACAAACAAGCCATTTTTTTATAATATAATTTGTATGGTGCTGAGGAAAAGAGAACCCTTACAATACAAAAAGCACAGATGCCTATCTCTGAGATGCCTATCTCTGTTAGCTGGTAGAATTGTCTTTAGCAGACACTCATACACAAAAACCTAGAGCTTATGATAAATTTCAACTCTACCAGAAAAAGGCTCTGGGCCCTCAACTGCCAAAGGAGTCCACTGAAAATGTCTGACACAGAACAAATTCACATCCTTCAGTGAAGATGATGAAAAGAAAAAGCACAAGATCCACAGAAAGACATTAAAAGACAAAGAGGAAAGAAGAATACTACTAAAAAAGTGTTGCCAAGATGTAGATAAAAACATAAACAAAAAATTTACCATTGTTGAAGAAACATACTATGTCCAACTCTGCTTTGAAACAGATAACAATAACAACAATAATGATAATACATTAAAAACATGATAGTGGGGCAAAAGTGGGACATGGATATTATGAGTTGAAACAGATCAGGAAAAAATAGAATAAAAAATAACATCATCACAGAAATGTAGGGGAAATAAAGGGAACACAACTAAAATATGAGGACCATAAGATATAGGAATGAAAATATAAGAAAAATGAAATAGAAATAAATGATACACAAATAAAGGCAGGAAATAGAGATTCAACCTACGTGTAAACAGAGTTCTTAAAGGAAAAACAAAAAAATACAAAATTTATAAAAACCAGATATTGAAATATTAACTCAAAAATTCATACAATTAAAAATTATTATTTATATATATTAAAAGATACAACTTGTGGCAGGGTATAATCAGAATGAGCAACTGACGCACATCATAGTAAAGGCACTGATGTTCAACCATAAAAAAAGAATCCTTAAGGTATCATGAGATACAAGTGATTCATATATACAAGGGGAGAAAACAGAAGCAAGCAAGGCTGGCCACAACTTCTCCATAGCAACTGTCAACACAAGAAGAGCTCTCCAGGCAAGACCTACAAATTTCTTGAAGATAGGAAGTGACCTAAAGATTCTATACCTGGAGAAAATGTCAACTGATAACATTAGGAAACAAATGGTTTTAACAAGCAAGAACTCAGGAAAGATTTTCTCTCTATTTTTATTGAGGTATAGTTGATTTACAATATATATGAGTTGCAGGCATACAACATAGTGATTCAAAAATTTTATAGATTATACTCCATTTATAGTTGTTATAAAACATTGGCTATACATCCCATGCTGCACAATATATCCTTATAGCTTATGTATTTCATACCTAGTAGTGTGTACCTCTTAATCCCCTTCCTCTATTTTTCCCCCTCCTTCCATCCCTATCCCACCAGAAACCACTAGTTTGAGCTCTATATTTGTGAGTCAGTGTCTTTTATGCTATATTCAATGGTAGGTTCTGTTTTTTAGATTCCACATATAAGTGAAAACATACAGTATTTGTCTTTCTCTGTCTGAATTATTTCACTAAGCATAATACCTTCCAAGTCCATCCATGTTATTGCAAATGGCAAAATTTCATTCTTCTTTTGGCTGAGTAGTATTCTGTTTTATATTGTGTGTATATATGTGTGTGTATATATGTGTGTGTGTGTATATCTTCCATATATAGGTTATTGTAAATAACACTGCTGTGAACACTGGGGTTCACATACCTTTTCAAATTAGTGTTTTTGTTTTATTCAAAAATATAGTGTACCTAGGGGTGGAATTGCTGGATTTAATAGTGGTTCTATTTTTAGGTTTTAAGGAAACTCCACACTCTTTTCAAGTGGCTGCAGGAATTTGCATTCCCACCAAAAATGTACAAAAGTTCCCTTTTCTCCACATGCTTGCAAACATTTGTTATTTATGGTCTTTTTGATGCTAATCATTCTGGCATGTGTGAGGTGATATCTCATTTTGGTTTGATTTTCATTTCTCTGATGATTAGTGAAGTTAAGCATATTTTCATGTGTCTATTGGCCATCTGTTTGTATTCTTGGGAAAAATGTCTATTTAGACCTTCTGCCCATTTTTCCAATCAGGTTGTTTGGGTTTTTTTGAACTGTGTGAGCTATTTTGGATATTAACCACTTATATAGGTCATATAATTTGCAAATATTTTCATCCATTCAGTACATTGTTTTTGTTCTTTTTGTTGATGATTTCCTTTGCTGTGCAAAAGCTTTTAAGTTTAATTAAGTCACATTTGTTTAATTTTGCTTTTGTTTACTTTGCCTTAGGAGACTGATTTTAAAAAATATTACTACAATTTACATCAAAGTGTTCCCCCAATATTTTCTTCTAGGAGTTTTATGGTTTCTGGTATTACATTTAGATCTTTAAAGTTTTTTACTTTGTTTTTGCATATGGTGTGAGAAAATGTTCTACTTTCATTCTTTTACATGTAGCTGTCCAGTTTTCCCAGCACCATTTATTGAAGAGATTGTCTTTTCTCCATTATATTTGGTTGGCCAAAAGGTTTGTTTGGGTTTTTCCATAAGATGATATGGAAAAACTCAAACGAAACTTTTGGTCAACACAATACATTCTTGCCTACTTTGTCTTAGATTAATTCATCATAATTGTGTGGGTTTATTTCTGGGCTCTCTATTCTTTCCATTGATCTATGTGTCTGTTTTTGTGCCGGTGCTAAAATTGTTTGATTGCTGTAGCTTTGTAATATAATCTGAAGTCAGGGAACATGATACTTCCAGCTCTGTTCTTCTTTTTCAAGATTATTTTGACAATTTGGGGTCTTTTTTGTGTTTCCATACAAATTTTAAAATTTTTGTTCTTGTTCTGTGACAAATAACAATGGTATTTTGAGAGGAATTGCATTGAATCTCTAGACTGCCTTGAATAGTATGGTCATTTTAACAATAATAATTCTTCCAATCCAAGAATACAGTGTATCTTACCATCTATTTGTGTCATCTTCAATTATTTTCATCACTATCTTACAGCATTTTTTTGTTTGTTTATTTGTTTGTTTTTTGCAGTACGCTGGCCTCTCACTGTTGTGGCCTCTCCCATTGCGGAGCACAGTCTCCGGACACGTAGGCTCAGCGGTCATGGCTCACGGGCCCAGCCGCTCCATGGCATGTGGGATCTTCCTGGACCAGGGCACGAACCCGAGTCCCCTGCATCAGCAGGCGGACTCTCAACCACCGTGCCACCAGGGAAGCCCTAGTTTTTTGTCTTTTATTTTTGTTTTTTCAGTACTCAGGCCTCTCACTGTTGTGGCCTCTCCTGTTGCAGAGCACAGGCTCCGGATGCGCAGGCTCCAGATGTGCAGGCTCAGTGGCCATGTCTCATGGGCCTAGCCGCTCCGCGGCATGTGGGGTCTACCCGGACTGGGGCACGAACCTGTGTCCCCTGATTCAGCAGGCGGACCCTCAACCACTGCACCACCAGGGAAGCCCTATCTTATAGTTTTTTGAGTACATATATTTTACCTCCTTAGATAGGATTACTCTTAGGTATTTTATTCCTTTTGATGCACTTGTAAGTGGGATAGTTTCTTTAAATTCTATTTCTGACACTTTGTTGTTAGTGTACTGAAATGCAACAGATCTCTGTATATTAATTTTGTATACTCTAACATTACTAAACTCACTGATAGGCTCTGATAGGTTTTCGGTGGTGTCTTTAAGATTTTCTATGTATAGTATCATATCATCACATAATGACTGTTTTACTTCCTTTACAATTCAGATTCTTCTTATTTATTTTTCTTGTCTGATTGCTGTGGCTAGGGACTTCCAATACTATGTTGAATAAAAGTGGTGAGAGTAGCCATCCTTGTCTTGTTCTTATAGAAATGCTTTCAAGCTTTTCATCACTGAATATGATGTGAGCTGTGGGCTTATCATTTATGGCCTTTATTGTGTTGAGGTATGTTCTATCTATACTTGCTGTTTTGAAAGTTTTTTTTATAAATACATACTGATTTTTTATTTTTTATTTTTATTTTTATTTTATTTTTTTTATTTTTTATTTTTATTTTTTTATTATTTTT
>RJWK010061669.1:0-13003 GCA_004363435.1 Platanista minor
GGTGTCTGTCCCCAGTGGCTAAAGTTGGTTCAGTGGGTTGTGTAGGCTTCCTGGTGGAGGGGACTAGTGCCTGTGTTCTGATGGATGAGGCTGGATCTTGTCTTTCTGGTGGGCAGGTCCACGTCAGGTGGTGTGTTTTGGGGTGTCTGTGGACTTATTATGATTTTAGGCAGCCTCTCTGCTAATGGGTGGGGTTGTGCTCCTGTCTTGCTAGTTGTTTGACATAGGGTGTCCAGCACTGTAGCTTGCTGGCCATTGAGTTAAGCTGGGTGCTTGTTTTGAGATGGAGATATCTGGGAGATTTTCGCCGTTTGATATTATGTGGAGCTGGGAGGTCTCTTGTAGACCAGTGTCCTGAAGTTGGCTCTCCCACCTCAGAGGCACAGCACTGACTGGTGGCTGCAGCACCAAGAGGCTTTCATCCTCACGACTCAGAATAAAAGGGAGAAAAAGTAGAAAGAAAAAGAAAGAAAGAAAGAAAGAAAGAAAGAAAGAAAGAAAGAAAGAAAGGAAGGAAGAAAGAAAGAAAGGAAGGAAGAAGGAAGGAAAGAAAGAAAGAAAGAAAGAAAGAAAAAGAAAGAAAGAGAGAAGGAGAGAAAAAGAGAACGGAAGAATGGCAGAAAGGGAGAAAGGAGGGAAAGAGGGAAGGAAAGAAAGAAGAAACGAAGAAAGGATAAAATAGAACAAAGTGAGGTAAAATAAAATAAATTTATTAAAGTAAAAAGTAATTAAGAAAAAAAAAATTTTTTAAAGTTAAAAAAAACCAAAAACAAACAAACAAAAAGGGCCAGATAGAACCCTAGGGCAGATGGTGAAAGCAAAGCTATACAGACCAAAAACTCACACAGAAGAATACACATACACACTCACAAAAAGAGGAAAAGAGGAAAAAAATAATAAATCTTGCTCTCAAAATCCACCTCCTCAATTTGGGATGATTCGTTGTCTATTCATGTGTTCCACTGATGCAGGGTACAAGTTGATTGTGGGGATTTAATCCACTGCTCCTGAGGCTGCTGGGAGAGAGTTCACTTTCTCTTCTTTGTTCCCACAGCTCCCGGGGCTCAGCTTTGGATTTGGCCCCGCCTGTGCGTGTAGGTCACCAGAGAGCATCTGTTCTTCACTCAGACAGGACGGGGTTAAAGGAGCAGCTGACTTAGGGTCTCTGGCTAACTCAGGCCGGGGGCAGGGAGAGGCATGGAGTGCAGGGCGAACCTGCAGTGACAGAGGACAGCGGGATGTTGCACCAGCTTGAGGTGAGCCATTTGTTCTCCCAGGGAAGTTGTCCCTGGATCCCTGGACCCTGGTGGTGGTGGGCTGCACAGGCTCCGGGAGGGGAGGTGTGGAGAGTGACCTGTGCTCGCACACAGGCTTCTTGGTGGTAGCAGCAGCAGGCTTAGTGTCTCATGCGCATCTCTGGGGTGCACACTGTTAGCCGCGGCTCACGCCCAACTCTGTAGCTCCTTCGAGCAGCGCTCTTAGTCCCCTCTCCTCACGCACCAGGAAACAAAGAGGAGGGAAGAAAAAGTCTCTTGCCTTTTCGGCAGGTCCAGACTTTTCCCCGGTCTCCCTCTTGGCTAGCTGTGGTGCAGTAACCCCCTGCGGGCTGTGTTCACGCCACCAACCCCAGTCCTCTCCCTTTGCTCCAACTGAAGCCTGAGCCTCAGCTCCCAGACTTGCCTGCCCCGGCCGGTGAGCAGACAAGCCTCTCAGGCTGGTGAGTGCCGGTCGGCACTTATCCTCTGTGCAGGAATCTCTCTGCTTTGCCCTCTGCGCCCCTATTGCTGTACTCTCCTCTGCAACTCCGAAGATCCCCCCTCCTCCACCCACAGTCTCCACCCACGAAGGGGCTTCTAGTGTTTGGAAACCTTTCCTCCTTCACAGCTTCCTCCCACTGGTGCTGGTCCCTTCCCTATTCTTTTGTCTCTGTTTATTCTTTTTTCTTTTGCCCTACCCAGGTACATGGGTAGTTTCTTGCCTTTTGGGAGGTCTGAGGTCTTCTGCCAGCATTCAGTAGGTGTTCTGTAGGAGTTGTTCCACATGTAGATGTATTTCTGGTGTATCTGTGGGGAGGAAGTTGATTTCCATGTCTTACTCTTCCACCATCTTCTCTATCTCCCCCAAATCTCATTTTTAAAGTCAGTCTTTTGAAATATACTTTACATACAATAAAGTGCACCGATTTTAAATAGATAGTTTGAAAAAGAATAGATACATGTATATGTATAACTCAATCACTTTGCTGTACACCTGAAACTAACACAACATTGTTAATCAACTATAATCCAATATAAAATAAAAATTTTTTAAAAAGTATAGTTCAATGGGTTATGATGAAAATATATACCCAGGTAATTACGACCCCATTTAGGGTAATAAGACATTTCTGTGATTCCGTAAAGTTTTCCTATGGCCCACTGTGGGGATAATCCATTCCCACCTCCAGCCTCAGGCAACCACTGATCTTTCTCTCATTATTGATTAGTAACTCCTGTGAATAGACTCATACAGTATGCAGTCTTTTATGTGAATGTGACGTCTTTTACTCAGAAAATTGTTTTTGAGATTCTTCCCTGTTGTTGTATCAATGCTTCATTCCTTTTAAATGCTGAATGATATTCCATTGTATGAATGTATAATAACTGTTTATACATTCTTTGGCTAATGGACAATTGGATTGTTTCTAGTATGGATAATATAAAGAAAATAGACACATATGCATCCAGATATTTTATAGACATATATTTTCTTTGCTCTTGGGAGAATAGCTATAAATGGAATTGCTGTATCATATGTTAAGTATATATTTACCTTTGTAAGAATCCGTTAAAGTGTTTTCCAAAATGGATACACCATTTATACACCCACCAGTGAATTAGAATTTCAGTTATTTCACATCTCACCAACGTTTGGTATTATCAGTCATTTTTATTTTAGCCATTCTGGTAGGTATATCATGGTATCTCATTGTGGTTTCAAACTTGAATTTCCCTGTAAAGAATGATGTTGAGCATTTTTTCTTGTTTATTGACTATTCCTTTTTTATTCCCCCAGAAGTGTCTGTTCAACTTTATGTCCCACATTTTTTGGGGGTTGTCAGTCTTATTATTGAGTTTCAAGCATTATTTAAGCATTTTGAATACAAGATGTAAATATATTATTCCACTCTATGGCTTGACTTTACATGGTCTTAATGGTGTATTTAAAGAACAGAAATTTTCTTCCCTCCCTCTTTCCCTCCTCCTGCTTTCCTCCTTCCTTCTTTCCTTCCTTCCTTCCTTCCTTGTCTTTCTTTTTAATTACTTGATATTTAAAAGTATAGGATAATATCATCATTTAAAAATAAAAATACTTGATTCCAATATATATGTCTTTTAATTCTTTTTATTACCTTATTGCATTTGTTAGGACCTCCAATACAGTATTGATTATGAGTGGTAAGAATAGACATTCTTGCTTTGTTCCCAACTTAAGGGGAAATGTTGTTTATCATCATAAAGTATGATGATAACTGTAGGTTTATTATATATGTCCTTTAGCAGGTTGAGGAAGTTTCTTTCTACCCCTTGTATGTAGACTCTTTTTCTTAATTGAACTATTGTTGATTTACAATGTTGTGTTTGTTTCTGATGTACAGAAAATTAATTCAGGTATATATACATATATATATATATATGTTCTTTTTCAGATTCTTTTACATTATAGTTTACTACAAGATATTGAATATATTTCTCTGTGCTATACAGTAGGACAGTAGGACTAGAGACTCTTTATTATGAATGAATTTTGTCAGGTGTTTTTTCTGCATCTATTAAAATAATATTTATTCTTTATTCTATCAATATGGAGAATTACATTGATTTATTCTTGAAGCTAAACTAACCTTGTGGCCTTGGAATAAGCTCCATTTGGTACTGATGGTACTCTTTATATATTGCTGGATTCAATTTGAAAATATTTTGTTAAGGATTTAAAAATATGTATTGGTGAGGGATATTGGTCTCTAATTGTCTAGTCTGGAAATGCCATTGTCTAGTGTTAGAATAAAGATAGTGCTGGCTTCATACAGGGAGTTAATCACTTTTGGTTTTACTTTTTCCTCCTGGAAATGGAAATTTAGGAATCAAAAGTATGAACATTTTTAAAGCTTTTGATATATATTACCAAATTGCCCTCCAGAAAAACATACAGATTACCTTCCCTAAGCAATATATAACATCTCTTTCTCTATATCTTCTTTAATACCAGGAAAATCATTAATTTTTTTAAAAATGAAGGATGAAAATGGTTTCATATTAATTTGAATTTCTTTGATCACTAGTGAAGAGAATATTAAAAAAAAATTTTTTTTGATGTGGACCTTTTTTAAAGTCTTTATTGAATTTGTTACAATATTGTTTGTGTTTTATGTTTTTGTTTTTTGGCCACGAGGCATGTGGGATCTTAGCTCCCTGACCAGGGACCAAACCTGCACCCCGTACATTGGAAGGCAAAGTCTTAACTGCTAAACCGCCAGGGAAGTCTCAAGAATATTATTTTATATATTTATTTTGGTCATTTGCATTCTTTTGAGAATTGAGTGTTCACATTCTTTATACTTTTTTTCACGGGTATTCCTCCTTTTCTTTCTGATTTGAAAGAGCTCTTTATAGATTAAGAATATTAATCATATGTAGCACATATTTTCCCAGCTTGTTTTTTTCTCAGCTAAAACCTCTAAGAACACAGGTAGAAGTAATCTAAAAATATTTACTAAGGTGATAAATGGTTTCTTCATACAGGAACACTTTCAAAGTTAGTATCCTAACATTTGTATCTCTGGATGCAGAGGTTAATTTTTCTTTGTGAAAATAAAGAATAATGAGTGTGCGCTTTGAAAACAGATATTGAATCCCCTTATAGAACTTAGCCTCAGATAATTTAAGGAAATAATGTTTATATTTGACTGCTCCACCCCTAGGCCACCCTTAATCTTCCCAGTCCTTTTTTATCTGTCTCTCATTTCAGTATCACCATCTACCCCAGCCCACTGCCCTTCGTACCTCATTCAGGATCTGTCCTTGCTGGCATAGCACTTGTAAGTCACTGCCTTCTTCACTATGCTGCTTTGTCACCTCCATGAGTGCTGTATGGCCCAAGGTCCATGCACAATTAATGACTCCAAGTGAACAGGCTAAATGGAAGTTTTCTTTCAGGTAGCATTCAAACTTTCACACTTGCCCTTGATAAATGTCCCAGAAGCAGTATGACATCACTGAAAGAGTGCTGGACTTAGAAAGCCTAAGTTTTAGCATCATGGCTCTTCACTTTACATTGTGATCTTGGATAAACAGTTCAGTTTCTATGGGTCTCAGTTTCCTCATTGGTAAAGTGAGGACCACAATACCTGTCTTGCCCCCTTTATTGCTTGGATGGGAACATGAGATCATATAATGTGAATGCATTTTTTAAAAAAATTCTGTTGTGGAATTATAGCCACATAGATGGTCTTCTATTCTCTCAATCCATCAGCATCCTTCCTTAATACTCAAAAAGCTGGAAAATTCACATAGAGCCAAAGCCAAGCAAAAGTATTTAGAGTCACTCAGAGGTTTGCACTAAATTTTGATAGCCTTTATCTGGGTGGAGTAAGTTGGTTATCACTAACTTTCTGAGGGATATTGTTTCACAATAGCAAGTACTTAATTCTTGTTGGCTGAGTCTATTTGCAAAGCCTCCACCTGCACAATTAGATGGGAATTTCCTACCCAGATCAGGCCAGAATCTATCTTTTTACACTTCTTTTGCTTCTCTCAGATAAAAAATATGAGTAAAGGGCAAGAGAGGGAAACTGACATGGAATTTGAGAGTACTGTAACTTACATGGAAGTACCTATGTACAAACAAACGCATGGGTTAGTTGGCTAGAGGTTAGTCTCTGGTTATTTGAAGTAAGTCATTGGTCTATAAGCAGAACTCAAATATTTACATATTAATTATCATTTTGATGTTTGAATTCTGTCTTGCTTGTCTTGCCTGGCTGACACACTCTCAGAGATGGAGCATCATAATAACTGATTTCTAAAATACTCTCACCATTCAGGCATTAGTCTTGAACTGCCTGAGCCAAACTCCTTTTGGGGGCTCCATCCTAAATTGCTCCTGACATCACTACTCATTGCCTCACTCAACTATCATCCTTGATAAACACCTTCTTTTTGTTCCCTTCCTATAATAAAGTCCTTACTTCTGGCTCTACTGTCTCAGGTAGCCCTGAGTAAACACCTGGGCTAGAGTCCCTGGCCCCAGTCCCACCTACTTTGATGTAAGTCTTGTGGTCACCACTCCCACTAGGTTCACATCTGCCTTGCAATAGAGAACTGAGTACTGTATAAGCCTATGTGTAAATGAGGGTGCATTTTCTATTTCAATTGTGAGATATACCATACAAATAGATAATGCATAAATATACAAGTTAAATTTACAGGTGCCGATGTACAGGTTAAAAATAATTATTTTAAAAGCACACCCAAGTAAGTATTCCCTGATTGAATATAAAACATTGCTAATATCCTGGGAGTCTCCTCATGTGGTCCTTCCCATCACAGTCCAAATTCCCTCCCAAGATGTAAGCACTAGCCAAGCTGTTATGATAGTTTTCTTGCTTGTCCTTAGAGCTTACATATGGGGGATCCAGTAAATGTTTTCTGAAAAGGGTCAGATAGTAAGTATTTTAGGATTTGGGGACCACTTATGATCTCTGCCTCGTTTTTCTCTTTGCTCTTTTTCATGTTTTTAACAACCCTTTAAAAATGTAAAACTTATTCATAGCTCACAGGACATAAGTCAGACCTGGCCTGTGGGTTGTAGTTTGCTGTCTTCTGATTTAGATCTCAACACAATATTGCTTTTAATGACTGATTTTTTTTTTTATTGTATGTACATGAAATAAAGATAGAATCTTCTTTTAAACATCATGTTTGTAATATTTACCCATGTTATTGCATGAAGCTCTAGTTCATTCATTTTCTTTGATCTATAGCATTCTGTTGTCAGAATTTATTTAGCAAATTGTTATTTATTTATTTATTTTTTGTGGTATGGGCCTCTCACTGTTGTGGCCTCTCCCGTTGCAGAGCACAGGCTCCGGACGCTCAAGTCTCAGCGGCCATGGCTAACGGGCCCAGCCGCTCCGTGGCATGTGGGATCTTCCCGGACTGGGGCACAAACCTGTGTCCCCTGCATCGGCAGGCGGACTCTGAACCACTGTGCCACCAGGGAAGCCCCCAAATTGTTATTTTTTTTACCCATTCTACAATGTATATTTGGTTGTTTCGAAGTTTTGCATTTACAAAAAGTTACTATGAACTTTTTTTTTATATGTACTCTGGGAGATGTATGTAAATTCATCTAGGGTATGTATTTTGGTAAGGAATATCTGAGTCTGCTGTCCACTTTACTAAAGGCTGTTTTCTGATAGGGTAGTAAACATTTTCACTCTCACATGTAGTGTATTGGAGTTCCCATTGATCCACATTCTTAGCAGCACCTGGTATTGACAAACCTTTTAAATATTTGTCAATCTGTTTCCAATTTACATTTCCCAAATTGCCAATTGTAGTTTTTTATTTTTAATTTCCATGAATGCTAATGATTTTGAGCACATTTTTCCTATGTTCATTGGTTATTTGGATTTTCTATCTTGTTATGTACCTATTGAAGACTTTTGCCATATTTTTCTTGGATAAGAGATCATTTTCTTATTGATTTGTAGAAATATTTAAATATATATTCTAGACAGTAGATTCTGGTTTTATGCATTTACAACAGGTTCTGCCTGTGTGTGGTTCTTTTTTTGCCCACTGTTTGTGGTATCTTTTGATAAACAGAAGTACTCAGTTACAATTGGGTTGAATGTAGTAAGATTTCCCTTTATGATTACTGCTTTCTGTATTTTTTTTTTTTTTTTTTTTTTAATGAGGGATGGATGAGTTTTGAAAGTATGTGTAGCTAAGAAGCTTGGTTGCACAACCTATGTAAAAGGAGCAGGAAAATTACCTTCTCTGTGTTTTTATCCCTTGTACCTCTGTAGCCATGAACTTGTCTCTTGCTCACCATATCAACACTCATGCCATCCAAGGCCTGATGATCCCTGACAGAATTCTTACACTTCTCAGCTAATGTCTCTCCATGTGCTTTATCCCTGCTTGTCCATCCATCCTTCCTAAAGCTCTCTCATAGTGATCTGCTGGTATTTACACTAATCTTCACATTGTACCTGAAAGATCGGCACTTGGAACCTTTGGACCTGCTGATCATTTTCATCTTCTCTTTCTTCTTTTACACCCTGGTTTCTAAATCCAATGGACCTCTTCTTTCTCTGAGTTTGACAGAATCTATCAATAATGCATCATTCCTCTTGGCTTCTAGTATGCCTGCTTTTTCTCCTATCTTCTTAGTAGTTTATTTTTTTTCCCCTCTTTATCTGACAACTTAAGTATCACTGATTCTTTACCTTTCTGGGGATTCCTGAACTTCTTTGGAAATCTACTGTTTCTCTTCCCTAGAAAAATACATATATGTAAATAAATACCATTTTTTATAACATTTCAGAGGTATGCTTCCATTATATTATTTGGTCCTGTTTTAAAATTTCAACTGAGTAATTTCAAAAAACTGTACTGGCTTTATTCAATGATTCCTAAGTTGGACAGCATTTCACCTACCAGACAGAAAGAAGCTCTGAGGAGCTGTACAAAATGGAAGACTTTTATAGGCAAAAGGGAGCAGGACAAGGAAGTTATGCAGCAAAAATCAGACTGGTTGTGGCAAGGTCATCTTCTTTTAGGGCATGCCAGGGGTCTATTAGGCAGATGACCTCACTAGTCCTGACCAGGTAATTCCTGATTGACTGGTTTAATATTCCATTTCTGGGAAAGACCAAAAATGTAATAAAGTTAAATATTGAGTCTCGATTTGGTGACTTGGGGCTTATTAGAAGTTACTCCATTTTGGGCCCATGTTCTTGTTTTTAACAATTCCCCCCATTTGATCAGACTCTCAGCCTGAGAGATGTGATCAAAATTAAGGCATTAGTGCCATTCCTAGCTGCTGCTCTGAAGTTCTCACAGTTTTTGCTGATCTTCTGTGTGGTATTCACAGGTCACAACTTCAGGTTCACATGTTTTGTTTTGTTTTTTTGCGGTACGCAGGCCTCTCACTGTTGTGGCCTCTTCCGTTGCGGAGCACAGGCCCCAGACACACAGGCTCAGTAGCCATGGCTCACAGGCCCAGCCGCTCCGCGGCATGTGGGATCTTCCCGGACCGGGGCACGAACCCGTGTCCCCTGCATCGGCAGGCAGACTCTCAACCACTGCGCCAGAAGGGAACCCCCACATGTTTTAAAGTGGGTCTCTCTCTTCATTCCTTTTCTGATGTTCCAGTCTTATAGAGATCATTTGCTTGGTGGCTAGTGGCTGTGAACGTGCATTTAAAACTTTTGAGAGAATAGCACACCAGAGAGACTATGATTATTATAAGCAGGATAATCTCCAATGTTTAGAGTGTACTTTGGAGTCATGGACCTTAAGACCCAAACCAATCAAAATCAAATAAGTCAAAGAAAGACCCCATTGAAGGAGTCATATTTTTAAAAGTCAAGTGGCTTATTCAGTGATTTTATGTAGCTGAGTTTCAACTTCCCCAGAAGTGTTGATTCAGGCACAAGTGGTGTTGACCACCACATAGACACCTCCTTGCTCAGCTAAAAGATAATCAAGGGCTATCTTATTATCAAATACAATCTTGGGCAGTGAGTCTAAGGATTTTGGTTGGATAGTTATAGCTTTAGCTGTAGATTCCATAATATTTTCAAAAGTTAAGGAGAGGTTCCTGATCATAGCTTCATTTGTCCTCACTCCTAATCAGGGAAGTAGGAACTTGCCAAAGGAAGAAAATCCTAATTATGAACACCTCCTTGTAGGTTGTTTCAAACTCGATGTAAAATCAGCAGAGTTGACCAATGGGGCATCTCAGTTTAATTGTGAACAGTTAGGAGCACAGTTAGATATAACCTAAGAGACATTGTCTTGTTCTAGGCCAGCCATCTAGACATTTAGAGGCCCAAGGAGAATAATAACCACCACAGACAAAGATAAATCCTATTGGGGCATAGACCACTCCTACTAAGGTAGCACTGTTAATGGATTCATTAGCTGAGATAGTTGCATTTACCCATTTAAGCCAGGGATCAGTTAGGTTTTTAGCACATTCAGGAAGTAAATCTCCCAGCCTAAAATTTAAAAATTTTGGGAATTCTCTGGTGGTTCAGTGGCTAGGACTCCATGTTTTCACTGATGAGGGCTTGGGTTCAATCCCTAGTCAAGGAACTAAGATCCCACAAGCTGTGTGGTGCAGCCAAAAAAAAAAAAAAAAAAAAAAAACTTGTTCTAAATTCCTTGCAAAGATGAGTGTTGCCAATGAGATCTCTTTGTGATTGGGGGCAAATCTGATTTAGATAATCATAGAATGTGGGGTTGCAAATGGGCTACTATTTGCACAGGTATTTGTGTCTAATTGGGCAGGTACAATTATAATCAGGGAAAGGTAAACTCAAGGCTCTGGATGTTCTACCCATAAAAGTCAGACTGTTTAACTGACTTCTAAGGAGGGTTGATTGTAGTTGATAGTGACATTGGGAATAGAAGAGAATTGGTCACAAGGCAGATCAGGGGGTCTCTAACAACATGGACAAATCAGAGTTTTCTATGACAAATCTAGGAGTCTGAAAGATTACTCCACTTAGCAATGGCCTGGAAGATACAGATGATGGTGTTATTTTTCCAGGCCAATGCCAGAGTAAGAAAAAGAGGAAGAAAAGAAGACAGGGTTTCATGTTTAGTTAAAATATGAAGTCTTAATCTGTTGTCTTGGTGGAACCAATCTGCCTGAATGTTGGCTACTTCCCTTCCTAGTCAGTTGGATTTGGAGGTCTCCAATGTATCTACAGGAACAAATGTCACGTGGAGCCTTCTTCAGCTGTGAGATGTGTGCCCAAAGTTCAAGGCCTTCTAGTTTTGCAGCAGTGCTAGTGGTCAGGAGCACTTGGTAAGGTCCTTTCCATAGGTCTTGCAAAACCATCAGAGTAAGACAATAACTATCTGAAAATGACAAAAGACTTAAAATGTCCATTGTCAAAGATATAATGGAACCTTATTTGAAGAGAAAATACAGTTATTTCTGTGTTACATAACATTTTAACATAATATCTGTAATGTATGACTAATAACATTATATCAGGACATATTAGTTTTCCAGAAATTTCAAACAACTTCTGGGACACATAACATATACCTATACAAATACAGCATAAGAAGGCTTTAGTAGGTCTGTGTCTTTATTCCTGTCCTTCCCCCAGGCCCTTCACGACACTTCTTTTTTTTCTTAGATTCCATATATATGTGTTAGCATACAGTATTTGTCTTTCTCTTTCTGACTTACTTCACTCTGTATGACAGACTCTAGGTCCATCCACCTCACTACAAATAACTCCATTTCGTTTCCTTTTATGGATGAGTAATATTCCATTGTATATATGTGCCACATCTTCTTTATCCATTCATCCGATGAGGGACACTTAGGTTGTTTCCATCTCCTGGCTATTGTAAATAGAGTAAAGCAATTATTTTCCAATAAAGATGTTAAAAAGAAAAAAAAGAAGGCTTAATATTACTTCCTATTTAACAATGTTTTCCATGTCATATGATTTAACATAGCAAATAAGTTTAATTGGTTTAAAGTCTCTCTTTTTATAAAGGGAGAGAGAACAAATCTTTCAAGATGTTCCGGGGCCCCTTGTAAAAATCCCAAAGTTAACTTAAGATAAAAAGACTTCATTTAGAATCTGATATGGGGAAGTTAGTCAAAAAATATCAAAAATTTTTTAAAACACTTGGTCAAATAGAATGAGAGGTCACTGTGAAACAATAGTTATACATTTGAACATAGTGACAATTAAAGATATTGCAGGCAAATAAAGAAAATTAAACAGTTGTGAACACCCCCCTCAAAAAAAATTTAGCTCTTTTTGTAGAGGAGATTTAGTTTTCTTAAGTAATCAAAGACCTGATAAATACAACTTTAAACACAAAAAATTATTTTGATGAAACAAAGAATCTTTGTTTTCTAGGAAAATTAGTTTAAAAGGTTAAGAAAAAGCTTAACTCATATTAGGATCAGAACAATTGTCTAAAACAACTTTGTTCTTCTAACAGATAGAAAACTAATTCTAATTTTGTACCAGTATATTTTTCATATCAAAACTTATATTTTTAACTTAAATAAATTTATTCCAATCTTAGCCAGCTTGACCACACACAAAAATCTATTCCTAAGATTCCTTTTCCACAAACCTTCTGTAATTTTGTCCTATTTTCTTTTCTCTTTTTCATTTTAGAACTAGCAATCATTTTACTGGACTTATCTACTTTTATACACAGTTATTTTCCTTATTATTTCCAGTAGCTTTAATTACACATAGTAATTATAATTCTTAACACTTAGGAACCTTAATTTTTAGTGAAAACTAAGAATAACCAATTGTGAGCTGTCAGTTACACGAGGATTCTTTAGATTGACAAATTTATGCATACATTTCACAATTTTTAGAAACATATGCTTCTTCATAGTACAAACTTTCAATGTGGTACAGGACATATTTACTAACAGATCCAAATGTCTTTAGTTTCTCTGTAACAAGCCAAAAGTAAATAAATCTATTTTGAGTAATTATAAATCTATGTTGAGTAATTAATGTTTCAGTATTTTATCTTATTTGGAAATAATCTAAATATTAAATGAATTTTCATCATTTAACTTAACTTGTTTTTTTATTTTTACATCTTTATTGAAGTATAATTGCTTTACAATGGTGTTAGTTTCTGCTTTATAACAAAGTGAATCAATTATACATATACATATGTTCCCATATCTCCTCCCTCTTGCGTCTCCCTCCCTCCCACCCTCC